>JAQQPU010001491.1:4027-44901 GCA_029168905.1 Artemia sp. Kazakhstan ARC1039 | reverse complement strand
ATATATATATATATATATATATATATTCTTTTTTTTCACCGGGTTCATGCCTGTAATATTTACTTTATTTTACCCCTCATTTCTGTTTAATTCATCTGGTTTATTCTTTATTTCCTTACCAAGAAACGATTAGGCATAGGATTAAACAAAAAGATGTATATGCCTTACCAGATGACTTGACACTGAATAAGCTGCCAGCAGTGTATTACTATTTCTCTTTGTATGAAACTTTTGAAGCAGACATTTCTTTTAGATATATAATAGCAAATCCAGACAGAAACTAGTCTAAAATAACTTTTTCAACAGGATTAAAATACTAAAAAAGTTGAAAAAAGTTAATAAAGTTAAAAAAAAATTCAGCATAAAAAATGACAAGAAAGTGAAAGTTGAGACAAATTAAAATTGAGAAATGTTTGCAACATGGAAAACACAACAAAGTGACGAGAGTTTCAAAGTTTTGACTTGAAGGTTTCTTTCTTTCTACGGCTTGGATAGTTAATTTAACCGAAGTAAACCCAGCCTGACTTCGTTTTGGTTCGTTTTATTAAACTAACCTTCTTATGGATCCATTGGTAAACCCAACCTCTAATATTTCTAATATTCTAATCTAATATTCTAATATTATCCATCTATTAAATATCTATTGAATATCTAATCTATTAAATATCTATTATTAAATTAATATTAATATAATTATAATAAAATTATAAAAAAATTAATGTAATAAAAATTAATTAAAAAAATTAATATAACAAAATTAATATTAAATAATCTAATCTATTAAATATCTATTAAATTTCATCTATTAAATATCTGTTAAAAATAAGAAATTAGAATTTCTTCTAACAGACAACTTCTAATAGATGTTAATCCAAACTCACTATGGTTGGTTGTGTAAAAAAAACAATTTTATACCGAGTTATGTAGTTAATATAACTCAAATAAACCCAACTCAACCTAATTTGGCGAGTTGGGTTTTCAGTTTAAACCGAGTAAACCCAAATTGTTGGGTTTATCGAATAAACCCAAACCCTTTGATTTTTTGCGGGAAATCAAGATTTCTTCATGCAGGGCGGTTAAGCTAACCAAAATACACCCAGCCCAACCTCATTTTGGTTCGTGGTGTAAAACAAACCTTTATACGACTTGTGTGGTTAACTTGGCTAAAAAAAAAACACAACCCAACTTCATTTTGGTGGGTTATGTAAAATTACCCTTTCAACAAGTTGGGTGATAGACTTAACCAAGTTTGGTTCGGGTGTGTAAGCAACTAAATTTTTCTTCCTATATTTGTTAGTCTTGTTAGGGTGTCCGTGGCCCAATCTATTTCCGTCAATGTTCCATGCAGATCAGTGAAAAACAATCTCTAGCCAATTTTGCGCGTCATGAATCGACACAACCCGTTTTTTTTTTAAGAAAACATTTTGTGTACTTGGTTCGTAATGCCGAGTGTATATACACAGTGACGTGCAAGCCAATGGAACATAAAATTAATTTAGGCCTTTATCGGGCGTTACGAATCAAAACAATAAACTGCTTTCAACAGTTTTTTTCTTTGCTAATGTCATCCCGGCTCTGTCTCCATGCCCTGTAAGTTTAAGCTAATCAGAGAAACAAAATTGTTTGCCTATTTTTAAGTGTCACATATCGATACAACCGAACCTTAAATATGATTTGTCTTAATCGAGGTTTACCCAGTTATGTCTAAATGCCCTGTAAACTTCATTCAAGTTCAATTATCTAAACCAGCATCCAATTACAAATTCAAATTAACGGAAACCTTCCATATATTTGTATAAACTATAAAGTAAATAGCCAAAAAACATCTTTGCTGTGGCTAATTTTGCTAAATAGTAATTTCTTTTCAATTTGTTCTGTCAGGAGGTTGTTGGGTAAACATGACCTCCTGTATTTATTTGCAGAATATTTTCTGCTACCTCTGTTTTTATTTTTTTTTTACCACATAGCTTGTTAGCATAAAAATACAATTCTTTCCCACATTACTTGAAATTTCAAAGAACATCGATCAAAAGGAAATAAATAGAATTTTATCACTTGAACTTTCAAGGGGGGAAAAGGCTCATATGACTGAACAAGAATAACTATTTAGCGATAGTCTCATTTCAGGCAGCAGCATACTAGGCCATATCCAGGGGAGGGGTTTGACCCCCCCCCCTAAATGTTTGTTCAACTCGTAAAAACGTAACACAAATGAATGTAAAGAAATTTTTGATGCATGTTTTAAAGTTTTTTTGTACCCCCCCCCCCTGAAAAAATTGTAAAAGCTTTCCCGAAAAAATCCGGCCCTGACAGCATATGATACAAATTTTCTTTACTATTTATACTTTTTATACCCTATTTATGCCCTAACACATTATATTATATACCCTATTTATACCCTAACACAATATGGCTGGGGAGGAGGATTTCATCTAAGATCGCTCCAAAGGACCCCTCCCCCAGGAAAAAGACGCCCGACACTCCCCTAGAATTTCCGCCGAGTGTACCCCTGTTTAAGATGTTGCGTTGTTTCCTGCTTAAGCTGAGGACGATTTTGAACGGTCTCAATGCCACAACAAATTACCACCTCAACAAGCTGAAATCATACTTGTGAGCAAAGAGAGAGGGAGCTGCAGTGAACACAGAAACTAATTTTTATGGTATTGCCCCTCCAACAGGAAAATTAATTCCCCTTACCCCTCTCCCTCCCCCTAATCAAAGAAAAAGGAATGGCGTCTCTGCGCCCGATCAATTTAATTTCCTTGAAAGACAAGAAATAGCAAGACGAAACCGAAACTACAGTAGTTGCAAAAATTTTTTTTTTTTATAAAAAAGTGGAAGTAATAAAAAAAGGTTCTCTTAAGCTACAACAATTAAAAAGTTCTAAAGCGCGAACTAGAAATAAAAGAACTAATTAGATTATATGACAGCGCCGACTAGCTGGAAAAATAAAAAATCTTTAAATAATACCCTTTAAATACCAAATTAAAAAGCATCACAAGCTGAAACGGGACGGAAGTTCCTTTCTCTTAGGATTTCTGGATATGCTTTTCGAATTGATAGGTACTTGTTGGGGGGGGGGGTAAGTATTTAGACACTGTGAAGTTAGAAAACAATTCTTACTACATAATACGCAGAATAATTGTATTTAAAACATTAGGCATGCAGACCCGCTATACTTTACCCCCCCCCCCCCCCCGCCAAGGTGCAAATATATAGCCCAAATCTTTTGCAATATTATATTTTTATCTTACTTTGGTATATTTTATTAGGATTGAGCGTTACAGAAACATATCAGAAGAACATTAGGTAGCGCGTTTATCATACAAGTACCATGAAAAACTCCATGTTTATTAGGTTTATAAAATGCATTTATTATGCAGAGAAAAAGATATACCATTTTATTCGTTTTCCATCAATTGTCCCACATATTAAAACAATAGCACCGCCAGTATAAATTAACCCATTTTAGCTGCAAAATTTTGTTCTGTAAATAAGTTCCCAGAACGAGATATTCACATTTTGTTCTGAAATAAAATAGCCATAAATATCCAAAGTTTGTTCAGCTAAAATATGCTGACTTGTGTCGTTTTACATCATGTTGAACTATTTTTCGTTCTTGGAAGAAGCGAAAACCGAACAAAGTACCAACTAGCAGCTTCCTATAGAAAAGCTTTCTAGGAAAAAAAAAATAAAGATTAAGGCATGATAACTATTATATATAGGCTTATTTTAAAAAACTAAAAAAAACTGAACAGTGCTAAACAGTGATTAAGGCATGATAACCATTATACAGGCTTAATTAACCCCCCCCCAAAAAAAAAAAAATTTAACAGTGCTTAACAATGATTAAGGCATGCTAACTGTTATATAGGCTTATCTTAGGCTTCAGCTACACCCGAAGCCTGTCCAATAATAGTAATAAAGACACAGATCAAAGGTGTTTCATATTGCCATTCTGCAATTTATATCACTAAACGGTTTCAGATGTGATTTCTTTCTGTGTTTTGTTGTATAGCATTTTTTACCTTTTGTTATTTTACGTATGTTACCTATGTTATTTTCTTGTATGTTATAGCTGCCTAGTTTAGTTATTCTTTTATCCTATTTTTTTCACTGATAAAAACTTCCTGATCTGAAACTGAACTATTAGCGTATTTTCTGTCTTAATTAAAAAAATTACCCGTTATTTATATATATATATCTATTTGTTTAATGTTATTAGATGCTGCTTAGCCTTAGAATGCAAAATGGTCTGGTAAAAATAATTTACCAACCGGAAACAAGTTCATATTCTTGTGGACTTCAGAAGAAACAGTGTGGACGACCTACTTAGCCAAATTGATATCACAAAAATTGCACGTTTGAGTAGATTCTCCCTATCTTCGTAATGCTTCTTTCTTTTAACAAAAATAAGGGTAGCGCACAAAGCAGCAAATGCGACTCTGTTATGCATAACCATATGAGCAGTGGCGTGAATTCACGGAAATGAGTGGGGGGGGGTCAAAATGTATTTTTCAACATTTAGGGAGAGTAAAATTGTCTTTTAAAAATTCTCAATGAAAATAAAAAAAAACATTTTTCTATAAAAATAGCCAAAAAAACGTATTTTTCAAAAACTAGGGGGGATACAGTCCCCCTCCAAAAGCAGCACTACTGCGTATGTGTCTATAATTATCGCATTAAATTCATCGGGTAATTCCACAAGTTTTTAATTAACAGGAATTAAATCAGCTTCACCAAAAGTACAATTTAAATTCACCGAAAGTAAAATTTTCTTGCGCAAAAACGGCGAAATGCACCCCATTTGGAAACTCTGGCTCAGCTAGAATGTGTCATCACAACCACCATATTTACCGGACCTTGCGATGTATCAACTCCGTTCGTTTTACCCTCTTTAAAGCTCTTCGCAGAGCTTTAAAATTCTAATTAGAACAAGTGTGTTAGTCAGCGACAAGTTAACAAATCGTTTTAAATAAATAAGGAACTTCACGAAGAAGAAATTATGCTGCTAAATGAAAGATAGCAATTTCATCCTAGCGAAATGGCTAATATATCACTGATGAAGTATACTGGTACCGTCAAAGTTATTAATTAATCAGGTGAATTTATGTCATTGTCTATTTTCGTCTGAAAATGACATAAAACGCAACATTTTATTGTTTTAAATTCTATTCGTATAGATTATAGACTTGTTTTATTAAATATTAACAGATAAATTTTTATAATTTCAAGCAATATTCTGCCACAAAACAAAATGTGGCGATAAGCCCCACGAACCACATATAGCCTGTACTCTGTAGGGTCCTTCACCGCTGAAGAGACCACTGGCACGGAAAAAGAACTTCCGCTACGTGTTTTTACCGCTTCACTAGATACACCCTTTTCAACATTGTCATAACGACTATAACACTAGACTACTTGAAAAGCTAATTGAAAACCTTGATCGACAACATTCAATTTTTTTTCTTTCTTTTTCACAACTCTGACGAAGGGCTTTACGGTAAAAAAAAAAAGAAAAAAAAGGGACTTTGGGTTTTAGTAGCCTCTATGGTCTGACTAACGACATAGATTTCAAAGTCTTTATTAAAAGACTTACCAGCCCGAATGGCCTGTGCTGTGGTTTTTTCGCCATTGCCGTCTTCAAGTAGGTTCTTCTGCGAATCAGGGCTGAAATGTATAACAGACCATAATAATAGTTGGCAAGTGTGTTCATAACAATATATAGAAAAAATAATAAAAAATTGCCCCCTCCCTGAAAACAAGACTAAAAAACAGAATTGCGAAAAGTGAAAAATACCAGAAAATTCACACAAACTGGGATATTCAGACTTTATAATGTTTCGTACTTGAGGCATTACCCTCCTCCTACGAAAAAAAAAACTTTGAACAGCCCCCCCCCCCCCACGGTTGGTAGTCTGTGCAGAGGAGCTTATTTAAGAGAGGAAGAGTTAAGATTTTTTTTTTTTGAAAAAAAAAATGAAAAATAAGAAGAATAATCTTAGTTTTAGGGTGGGGGGGAGGGAGAGTACCTTTAGATTGATCTGAAAGATCCCTCAAGGAAAAACAATGGCTTAGAAATAAGAACTGAAGAATCAGTAAGTTATAATTCCACATTCGGACTCTTTAGCATTAATTAAAAAAAAAACTTTTTCCACAAACTAAGTTTTTCAAAGAAAAGTAAAGAACTCCATTGAACAAAAAATGAGCAAAAATAAAATCAAATAATCTACGAAGCGTAAAACTACCGCAAATCAGCAATGATAAATAAATGAAACCCAAAACGAACAGAAATTACAATAAATAACCGAGTCAAACTCAAAACGAGCGGAAAATAACATGGGTAGATACATGTTCTTACTTTTATAACTTTAATAAATCAAATAATATTAACATTTTGATTGCTAAATATCAGTATATGTATATTAAACTGACAATGCACATTCATTTGTATTTTTTCAGTAAAGTGCAAATTATGTTCTGGCCTTGGGAAGGCATAGGGGTTTTGAACCCAACTTATCTTAATTTCTGTTCGTTTTGAGTTTGACTCTGTTATTTATTGTAATTTCTGTTCGTTTTGGGAAACAAAAAAAAAATACATTGTGCCAACATCGTTCTTATATGTCCCCAGGGCATAACTTACAACCCTTGCCCTGAGGGCTGTGGGGGGGGGGGGGTTGTCATCCTCAAAGACCTAATTTCCAGAAGTTAAAACGAACTTAAAACTTAAAACTACGTTGAATAAAATGGCTATCTCGAAGTTTTGATTGGATGTGTTTAGGGAAAAGGTGGGCGTGAGAGGGGAGTTAGCTGCCCTCCAATCACTTTTGATTATTATAAAGGGCACTAGCCCTTTGAATTTCCGATCGAATGAGCCTTTTTTGAAGTTTCTACGACAACGACTTCTATAAAAAACCTTTTATGCCCCAAGGCCATAACTTAAAACCCTTGTCCTGAGGGCTGTGGGGGAGTGTCCTCCTCAAAAACATAATTTCTATCTAGAAATCAACTACGCTGAACAAAATGGCTATTTCAAAATTTTGATTGGATGTGTTTCGGGAAATGGTGGGCGTGGAAGGGGCGTTAGTCGCCTTCCAATCACTTTCGACTATTAAAAAGGGCACAAGCCACTCCAAAGCTCCTCTGAATACTTATCTAAGGAAGAACAGGCTACAAACCAGCGTTGCCAACTTGCATGTTTTTGGGTGAACCAGTTTTCAGGTGAAATCCACTCTTTTTTTTTATCTCAGAGAGGATGCAAAAGATTCAAAATTACTCTTTTTGGGTGTCAATTTTCATTCGCTTTAAACGTCAGTTGTTGGCATACTCGTCAAAAGTACATTTAACCCGAGGAACAGTGTTGCCAACTTGAACTTTTTTCGTGTGAAACGCACTCTTTTTTATCTCATAGTGGGCGCAGAAGAGGAGATGCGGAAATTTTCGACTTGTGCTCTTTTTTTTTACAGCAAAATTCACTCTTTTTTGGCCTAGATTTGCACTCTTTTTAGACGTCGGTAGTTGGCAACTCTGCTGCAAACAGTGCTTCTTTCTCCAGCACATATACATGAAGCTCGTATTGATTTTAAACACGATTTGAGTGCCCTGAGAAAAAAATCTTTTAAGTCTGACCCAAAACGAAAGTGAGCTGAATATTCTTCCTTAAGGACCTTTACGGTCGCCATGCGGTGTCAAATTCAGCTATCGAAGTGAAACATAACTCCTATCAAAATCTAGCTGAAAATTAGCGAAACCAAAAACAGTAAAAACAAATTAGCAAGGCCGTATCCAGGGAAGGAGGGGAGTTAGCCCCCCCCCCCGGAAATGTTTGTCTGACTCGTAAAAACATAAAAAAATGGATATCAACACAAGTTTTTACGCGTTTTTTGAGTTTTTTTGTGTAGCCTCCCCCCTAAAAAAAAAAATCTTGTGCAAAACACCCTTCCGAAAAAAATCCTGGATACGGCCCTACAAATTAGTGGTTAATATGGTTGATATTTTGTGTTAAACGAATTTTGGAGCCATATTGAGTACTTGGGATACTTGTCTCCCAAACATAATTTTCTTTTCTCTCCTACGTCTTAGACTAGCGAGCTAGAAGTTTCAAATGGCTTTCCTGAAAAGTAGCGGTTTTGTTCCAGTCAAAGCCATCTTGAGGTAAGGTAGTTGCATTCTGTAGCGAATGAAGCATATCCAACTGTCTTTGTTAAGTTCATCGATTTTACCGATTAACATATCCAACTGTCTGTTAAGTTCATCAATTTTACCGATTGGCTGGTAATCTTTATTAACTGAAGACGACACTTTGGCAAACATTGCTAAGACTGAAGATAAACGGCGGGAAAATCAACATAACTGCGGTAAGACTCAGACATATGGAAGAGGGAGGTCCCTTCTCGATATAGAAGTCCCATGGGTATAATACTATAACAGAAATACTACTGCTACTAACAATTCTTTACAGCACAAAACCACCTGAATCTGACACATTTCGAACCAGTGTCAGTTTTAGGCTGTGAACCAAAGCCTCCGGGCTCGGATTAATTCACATATCAAAATGACGTATCTGCAATAAAAATGACAATATCTGCTTATATCTCTTGAGGTAGAAGGCCTTATGGCAGATGGTTTTTGAGCCATAGTCTCTATGCACGACTTTATTCACATGTCAAAATGGCGTATCTGCAATAAAAAGGGCAACATTTGCAAACACCTCATGAGGTAGAAGGCCTTGCGACAGGCAGTTTTGAACCACAGTCTCCAAGCACGATTTTCTTCACTGCTTTTGTTTTTCATAAATGAAAAATAAATATATAAAAAATGAAAATATATAATAAAAAATTTAAATATTAAAAAATAAAATAATAAATAAAAATAAATGATTATTAGTAATGCGTTTGTGTCCTGCTTTTTGCACTTCTTAGATATTTATTTAAATTGTCTTCTTCAGACATTTCATAACAATTAGAATTCAATCTTACTGCAGGTGAAAATAAGACAAGAGTACGTAAGAAATTCGGAGACCTGGTTTTTCAAGTCAATACTATTGATCGTCTTTGTTAATTTTCTTTTATAATAAACTAGTGTCAAGCTAAGCAAAACTGACAAATGAACTGTAAATATTCCCATTAATGTCACAGGTGATAAGTTCGCATGCAACCGTTTGTCATTTCTAAATTCTCATTAAAGAAACAAAAATTGTCCATGACATAAAACAGCAATGTAGTTCCCAATGGCCTCTTTCCCAAAAAAGCTATGAGTACTTTCAAGTAATACAGACTTGTATTTTGAAATATTGCGCAATTAGCCAAAACGGCAAAAACAAGGAACCATAGGAAAATAATAATTAAGGAGTTTTTTGGCTATGTTTCTATTTAAAAAATGATTTATCGCTCTTTGATTGCATTTTATTTAAATTACTGTACAATAAATCCAATACTTTTTGGATACTCATAAAACCACATCAGATACTTCAAAAACAAAGCAATAAGAACACTTAAAAATATTTTACACCGTCCGTTGAAACCTAAAAATCAATCGTAGACAGAAACATTGTTTTTTTTTCTTGAATATGTTAGACTTGAAACGTATAAGAGACATGAATACTGCAATATGGCATAAATCTCAATCGAGTCAAGATAGCTCAGAGCTATCTTGTATACGCGCATGTTTTCTAGACGTAAATAGAGACGTCAATAACTGTTTTCTAGTGGTATTTTAATGCAAGTTTTTTGGTACATGTTTGTTAAACGGAACACCCTCCAAGAAGAGAAGTTAGGTTAATCCTAATCAAACAAGGCCGTATCCAGGGGGGGGGGTACCCGGTATGAACCCCCCCCCCCCACCGAAATTTTTGATCGAGTCAAAAATTAGTCAAAAAAATACATGTAAAGACAAAACCACGGGATATTAGACAAAGTCCATGGGAAAAAATCGGGTAACCCCCCCCCAAACAAAAATCCTGGATCCGCTCTTGTAATTAAATACACCAAAAGAAACAAAATTGAGGAAATCTTATTATGAAAGTAATTGTGGAAAGCTTTAGAAACAAAATTATGGGAAGCAGGCCACGCGGAACACATTATATTAAATACGTAACCCAACCCCAAACCACCTCTAAATAATAAATATATAATTAGAATATAGCTACATCGTAGTTTTTCTCACTCAAAATAAGCAAATTATAACCGATTCCAGAGAGGCAAACCGATTTTTGTCATATCTTAGGCACCGTAATTCTTGAGTGTGTTCCGTTTAACGGTCAAGTACCATTTTTTAGATATTCAATTGTTGTGCTGATGACGGTCCTTGGATATAGGGCCGAAATATTCATTTTAAGTTTTAGTTCCACTGTCTTACAAAAAAAAATCCCTATTGTTCTATCTGTTATTTGTGTTTATGTCTGTTTTCTTGGAATAACAAAAATTATTATTTTTCTGGTGAGAGGGAAGGTATATGAAGACCTTCTTTTAAAGCTTGCCTGAATAAACTTCATTTCTAAAATGAGAATTTCCAATACAGTTAAACAAACTAAAAACAGAAGCAAATTTAACAGCTGGAACAAAAAATTATTATTTTTCTGGTGAGGGGAGGGGGGGAGGTATATGAGGACCTTCTTTCAAAGCTTGCCTGAATAAACTTCATTTCTAAAATGAGAATATCCAAGACAGTTTAACAAACTAAAAACAGAAGAAAATTTAACAACTGGAACTAAAACAATATTATTTTTCTGGTGAGGGGAGAGGGGTATGAATGCCTTCTTTATACGCTTACCTGAATAAACATCATTTCTGGAATGAGGATTGCCTAGGAAGTAGAACAAACTAAAGACAGAAGCAAACTTAACAACCAGATACTTTAGTCATATGGTCAATGACCTTTATCAGCAGAACCTAAGCTACAAATATACTTTTGAAGTGCCTTATATCTTTATGTTTTGATCTGACTTCTTTTTTTAGGAGTTATGGGTTTTGATATTTCTTAACATTGGACGTGATCGTCTCTTACTAGGTTGCTAGCTACCGCTGCAACCCGGATCAGGCTCCCCCGAAGAGATTAGGTCACTGGTTCCCACCTAGGCATTTCTGAAATCCCTTGCGACTACCCAAAATTTTAGGCGTACTTACCTGAAGGAAGTTTAAAAGACCATTAGCTTTGCATCTTTTTTCGAGTTGTCCTCTAGCGGTATTTTATGCAGATGAAAATTTTTGTCTGTATGCAACGCCTTGTTTTGCTATGTAAATGTATGCGAATGTGACTTCTTTTTCTCTTTGAAATTTTTCTTTTGAAATTAAGGCTCTAGACTATTGTCAGTCGAAGGGTACACGTCCATCCCATGACCCGCCAAAATATTACCGTGCCCCACGTTGGAAATCAGGAGATTAGGCAAACCTCAGATCTGATCCAAATAGAGAACTTTACTTAAAAACAGCCATGGGACTGCTCATAGTAAAAATAATACTGTAAAAGAGAAGTAAACCCAGTGAAAGTTATGAGCCCAAACTTTGTATGTTTTTTTCTTTACATACTTAAGTCACTTGCCGGCTGGCCAGCGCAGAGATGGATGATACTCGTTGCCTTTAGATTTGACGGTCTTGAGCCAGAAAGCGGGTATTGTCTGGGAGGACGTTCAGCAGGGTAAAAAACAGTCGAGGGTAACCACACATCTAAACCAAGGGCTCTCATGCGGTCACTTCCATTTGTTGACTGGAGGGTAGAAGTCAACTGCGATTTTTTTTTTCAGGAGATTCTGCTGGCATTCGAACCATCGGGCAGTTCAAATAGCCATTTACCAAGAGAGTGGCAGTTGAGCAGTCAACTATAAGAGCCTGGTGTTTGACCCAAAGTAATACTACTTCAGTCAATCGATTCTCCTCAAGTGTTTTGTTTGTACTACCTCAGCTGGTAAAGGAAATCATGTCTTATGATTCAATTGAAGGCCAGTCCTTTGGACTATAAGCCACAGAGGGTCACGATCTACTGAGTTGAACCCAATGATATACTGAGTTACACCCGTGGGTGTAAAAAATGTGCCCCCCTCGTCCCTCCCCTGGATCCGCCACTGAGTGGCGAGCCTGTCTCAACAGAGGCAGATGGGACTACACTCCATGATCCTCTTCAAGTAGTGAAACTATAAGCCACAGAGGGTCACGATCTACTAAATTGAACCCAACGAACACCATCTGACAGGATGTTTTTTTTCTTGAATGCTCAAAATTCAAGAAAAATGAAAAAATATCAAAGACGCAGGAAATGAGAGACAAGCAGCTGTTTTAGGAATTCAATGAGATGCAAAAAAGATTGAGCTACTAGCACAATATTACTACAGGTTCTAAACACGTATCTAATAAAGACGATGATAATAGCGGTTGATAACATCACTGATGACAATGATGACATCAAAACAACTTTGTCGACTGCGATATCGAAAATCACTGTCTCTATTGCAGACGTCATCATAGATAATCAGTTACCAACTTAACAAAAAAAACCTTCTGTATATCACTCCATATACTTAGAAACTTCATGGCACAGTAAGTGTTATTATACTAAAAAAACTCCCTGGGTTCAAACTAAAACGACATTATTTTAAATATATACAAGTTTTTTCAGTTGCAGCTTGAAGTTACTTGAGTTACCTCAAGTTAGAGAAGAAAAGATGACCGTGTCTTGGACACAACCCTATTTCCTCCAAAAACTTGAGATTTTAGGTGCTTTTTCTAAGGTTTCTTAAAATTTATATACTGTAGTTATGCCTAAATCCCAACGAAAATAAGTGTGATTGTGCCCTACCCACGAAATAAGTCCATGATTACGTGTCTGTCCCAATAAATACGAGTCTCAATATAATATGTTACATACGAGTATCAACATAATGTGTATGTAATATATACATGTATGTATAATATACATAATATATGTATATAATACATGTAATATAATATGTAGTCTAAAAGATTAACATAAATTATTTGTTTATTGATTTCCCTCAAGATATAGGAGCATATAAAATACACAAACAAAATTGCAAAAATACTTCAATAAATTAAATATATGAAACTAAATATATGAAAATATATAAAAATAAATGAAACTCAGAAGCGATTTGCTATACGCTTAAAAAATGAATAAAACAAGACAAAAATTTAAACCTCAAATATTATTTAAATTCTGGAAAAAGGGAAAGGCTTATGAATAGAGGGATTATTTCCAAAATTATGACAAAAATTATCCGTTTTAGTCATAGCTAATTCCAATTGTCCTTTAATTGTTAATCTTGAAACTAATTCAGTTTTACTAAAACCAAGTACTAGTTATATTCGAAATAGCAAATGGGAATTGAAGAAAAAACGCAAATTTTAAAATGAAAATAAAAGAAGGGAAGGATGGAGAACACGTGGGAGGGCTAAAATTTAAAAAACTTAACTAAAAAAAATTTAAATTTAAAAACGCAAAATTTAAAATGTAAAAAAAGAAGGGAAGGATGGAGAACATGTGGGAGGGCTAAAATAAAAAAAAAATAAAAAAATAAAATTTAAAAACGCAAATTTTAAAATGTAAAAAAAAGAAGGGAAGGATGGAGAAAACGTGGGAGGGCTAAAATTTAAAAAAATTAATTAAAAAAAATATTTAAATTTAAAAACGAAAATTTTAAAATGTAAAAAGAAGAAGGAAAGGATGGAGAACATGTGGGAGGGCTAAAATTTAAAAAATATAATTAAAAAAATATTTAAATTTAAAAACGCAAATTTTAAAATGTAAAGAAAAGAAGGGAAGGATGGAGAAGATGTGGGAGGGCTAAAATCAAAAAAAAAATAATTGAAAACGCAAATTTTTAGATGTTAAAAAGACGGAAAGGATGGAGAACACGTGGGAGGGCTAAAATAAAAAAAAAATTAATTAAAAAGAATACTTAAATTTAAAAACGAAAATTTTAAAATGTAAAAAAAAGAAGGGAAGGATGGAGAACATGTGGGAGGGCTAAAATTTTTAACCTAAATGACGACAGATACCACACGATCGTATTATTGAACCAAATGCATTTATAATTTTTCAGGAATATTTAAAATTAGCATCGGTTTCGAATCTGATAACAAAAGCATCAGAAACCAAAAATGAAGTACTCTATTGAAAATTAGTGGAGCTCGGTCATTACTGATTATGGGAAAACATTGACATTTTTTAACAGTAATAGAAAGGCATCGACTTATTTACTAGAAATGGAATTAAAATTCTTTATCAGACTAGCTTTATAACGACTCAATAAAGTAACATTAACAGTACATCCAATTAAAGACACATCATGTCCCAAACAGAAGAGGGTAGTAGATAGTGAACAAAGACGCATCGCCAAACATATTCTAAAAATACAAGGGAATTAAACTCCAATATGGCATTAAATTTGACGGTCCGGCCGAAATCACAACTGACACTGTTGTTTATCATGGCAGTATTTCCCAGAGTATGGTATGAAGCAACGCACCTGATTGAGCAAGCAACAGGTTATTGGGCGTGGAACCACAACCTAGATTAAAACTAACAGCCAGAAAATCAAATTTTGACAATCTGTTAACTTGGCACAAACATTGTCATCCTTGTCTTTGATCGAAATAAATACTATTGATAATATAACTTTATAAAATTTATTTTTATCACGAGTAATTGTATTTCTATTTTGTTACAAAGTTGTGTATATGCATGGCTTTCTCAGTTTCAAAGTACGTATATATACATTTACAAAAAAAAAGAAATATATAAGGGAAATACCCCCCTAACAATCTTGGCATATATATATATATATATATATATTTACCCAGAAATTTGCCAAAGGTGACTGCCAGGAATTATTTGAAGAGATTGGCCTAAATAGTTTTTTTCGTATTTCCCCCCCCCCCCCACACACACACAAAATATCCCCCTAACAATCTTGGCCTATATATATACCTAAAAATAGGTATATATTTACCTAAAAATATATATATGTATATTTACCTAAAAATTTGTCAAAGGTGACTGCCAGGAATTATTTGAAGAGACTGGTCTAAATAGTTTTTTTCGTACTTATCCCCCCCCCACAAAAAAATAATACCCGCTAATAATCTTGGCTGTATACACCTAAAAATCATCGTCGACCCCGCAATTGAAATTTGCCTACGCTTGAAACTTTATCTTGAATGCACTCTTTTTGTAAGGACAAATCAACTTCTTTTGAAAGGCAAAAGGACTAATTTGTTAATAAAATTTAATTAATAATGAAGGATCCCTCTTTTCATGTTACTAAATTACGTTTACAGTACTGATACGCTAGCGCAATATACAGAGCTTAATTTCACAAACAAATATGTAAGACTAATGCAAGCAAGTCAAAGGGTGTTTAGCCTCAAATTTTACTAATTGACCTAATTTTACCTCTACTAGATTAAATATATATATAATCTAGTAGAGAAATTGCAGCTTTTGTCAATTATTCAATCTAAGAATTTGATACTTTCAAAGAGCTTGAAAAAAGAAGCTTGAATTACTCTAATACAAGCCCTAAAAGTACACTTTAAAAAGATTAATAATAAAAATATTAATCTTTAAAAAGAGTTATCTTCCATATCAAAAAGTAAGCTTCATTTCCCTCTTTTCTGATTTGAAGCAATATTTGAATTTTTTTACTCTGACTTAATAGACAGATTTCAAATTTGCCGTTGAAGCTTGCCAGATAGATTTTAAATATATTTTAATGAACATCAATATATTAAAAGGTACTTATCACCCATCTACCCCCCCCCCCCTCCAAAGCATATATACTCAATACGCTACCGGCGTATAGAGAAAATTGTAGGTAAAACCCAAGCATCTTTATTAGGATATACTGTCCAAAGCACAAAAAATAGCCAATTGTATCTAAATAAATAAATCTCTTTAGGGAGAACTCCAAGTTGTAAAAAAAAAAAAAAAAAAAAAAAAGCAAGTCTAAACTTCACTCTAATATTATTTAAAGTTTCTAAATAAGCCCAAGGCATTTTACAAGAGCCACTTCCAGAACAGTACACAAGGTGATATAATAAAAAATCTGCGTACCTCTCAAGTTTCTCTTCTTCTTCCTTAACTGGTGAGTTGTGTGGCGATGCAGGAAGTTCTGTGGTTTCATCAATCTTCTTAGCACCAAATGGTAGCCAGTTGGAAAATGACCCAACTTGAGTTTTTACACCAGATAATAAGTTCATTCCAACAGCAAAACCACTGAAATAAAATTCAACTATCTTAATATTTTACATGCTGTTTTTTATGTTGTTTGGAACCCAGGCTCACACCAAACAGTTGAGATTGGTAGCAATTTTGCTAGGACAAAACAGATACTGCTTGCTGTTGAGGGAGTTGGCTGAGCTCTGAACCCCTTCTTAAGGAAGGAGATAGCATTGGGACCAAAAGGTTGCCCTACTTAAAGCAGCGATCTTTGTCCTTCCCACTCTAAATGTTTGATTTCCCTCCCCCTTCTTAGATCTTTAGCTGGTTCATCGGTTTAATCAACTTATCCCCATGCAGGGTTCAAGGGTGCGAATTCTAGCATGGCCTCTCCATCCCATTCAGCCAAAATAGCTGTGAAAATTAAAAAGGTGCAGATCACACCAAAATTCATAATTCTATCTCTATAGTACATGCGCGTGCAGAGTAAAATTTCTACCCAACTTAGCTAGAGGAATGGCCTACCCAGTTTCCAGGGTAGACCAAATCTAACAGCCAAAAGTATTGAGCTTTTTGCCAGCATTGTATATACACATGACAAATACCATTTGCCTAAGTAAACAACAATGTTGGCACAATGTATTTTTTTTTCTTGAAAAGGGCTCATTCAATTGGAAATTAAAGTGGCTTGTGTCCTTTTTAATAGTCGAAAGTGATTGGAAGGGAACTAACGCCCCTTCCCACCCACCATTTCCCCAAACACATCCAATGAAAATTTTTAGATAGCCATTTTGTTCAGCATAGTTGATTTCCAGATAGAAAATATTTTTTTGACTAATTAAACAAACATAATTTGCACTTTACTGAAAATAAATACAAATGAATTTGCATTGTCAGTTTAATATACATATACAATATTTAGAAATCAAAATGTTAATATTATTTAATTTATTAAAGTTATAAAAGTAAAAACAGTTATATTTTTCCTAGTAAAGTGCAAATTATGTTCTGGCCTTGGGAAAGCATAGGGGTTTTGAGCCCAACTTCTGTTAATTTCTGCTCGTTCTGAGTTTGACTCGGTTATTTATTGTAATTTCTGTTTGTTTTGGGTTTCATTTATTTATCGATGCTGATTTGTGGTAGTTTCATGCTTGGTAGATGATTTGATTTTATTTTTGCTCATTTTTTTTTAATGGAGTTCTTTACTTTTCTTTGAAAAACTTATTTTGTGGAAAAAGTTTTTTTAATTAAATTAAAAAAAAAAAGTTTTTCAACTGAAAGTAAGGAGCAACATCAAAACTTCAAACGAACAGAAAATATTACTTATATGATTGGGTTTGCCCCCTAGTCAATACCTCGCTCTTTCAGCCGAAGATTTTTTAGTACTTTCAGAAGAGCTATTTATTCTAATTAACGGCGTTTGTGATTAAGGGGTCATTTTTAAAGAATTGGAACAAAATTCGAACTTTAGCGTAAAGAGCGAGGTATTGACTAGGGGGCGAATCCCCTAATATACGTATTAAAAACATGTGAATATAGAAGTTCGTTACGTAAGTTAATTCGTAAGTTATGTATATTTATTACTAATAAAAACGTTCGTAAATAAAATTAAACAACGTTCAAGAAAGCCATTTAACCAAACAAAAGTAAAATTAATATACAAATTTGGTTTTAATTATTTATGTATGGTGAGCCGAAATCAAAACCTGCATTAATTAAAAAACGTTAAAAAATTAAAAACCTCATTATTTACGCTAAAGTTTGACTTTCTCACAACTCTATTTTTTTTAAACAATAAAAAACTTTAGCGTAAAGAGCGAGGCGTTGAGGAGGGGACAGCCCCTTTCATATACGGAATAATTTCTGTTCGTTTTAAGTTTTAACGTCGCTCCTTACTTTAAAAAAACGTTTTTTTTATTTAATTTGACAATACAAACTATAATAAACAGGTAACTACAAAATTTCACCAAGATCTTACCATAAAGGTTACTCTGTGGATAATAAAAAACAGAACTGGGGTCCCAATAACTATAGCAAAACTTGATTAACAGCTTGGTTTGGTACACAATCATGGGGTATTGTAACTATAAATCTAATAATTTATCTGAAAATTGGTGAGTTTTGAGGTATTGTTCTATGTACACCAATGAATTTAAAGCATCTATAACCTTTTAAATGCAAACAGCAATTGTGTGGATAGAATAACCCACACAACATTGTACTACTTCTGCTAATATATTTAATTCATATCTCTGTTCATCAGAAGGTTTTCATTGCCCAAATTCTCAACTCTTTTCAGTGGATTTTCAATTCTTTACCCTATGTAGATACAACAGCAACTAAAATTCCTCATTTTTCAATTTCAAATTTTTCACCTTTTTTTTTAATCTGGCACCTCTTTCAAAAAAACATAATTGAATCCTTGATTTTTCCAAATTTTTGATATGTATGTGGTAGTGTACCTTTCCACTCATCCAATCCCAACAATCTGATTTCATTTTCACTGTCCTTTGAGCTTTTTATAATTTTGTTTTCTTAATATATATTAAGGAAATTGAATAAATAGGCAAAGTAAACATATTGGGTGTTGAGTATATCAAAGCTAACTGGGTGTTGAGTATATCAATACAAACTTGAAGATTAACATATCTGAATTCTTTCAAAATATTTTAGATCACTGTCAAAGGCATCCATTGATTTGGACCAGTAGAGAAGCTATGGATATTGAAATCCACATGTCTCTTTCAGTTTATTAGATGCAGCTGTATTAAATAAAAAAAAACGACCTTAGTAACTTGCCTTGGATCAGCAGACTTATCATCTTTTACTTCTTCTACTAATGGTACCTCCACTGTAGACTCAGGTTGTTCTTTATTTTCTGGTTGAGACACTTCAGCTTCTGGAGAGCCATCTGGTTTCTTTGCATTATTACCCATCCAACTAGACATTTGGCTAGAAAAGCCACTGAACATATCCATCCTGCTTTGCTTCTTTTCCTATAGGCATAATATTTTTAATTAACAATATTATCAAGTGATGAATCTAGATACTCTAGAAGTAGTCTTTGTTTGGATACCTTTCAATTAGTCTTGTGACCCTGATTTGGATCTCAAAGAGATCCCCCCCCTCTCAACTATGAACATTTATGTACAAAAATGCATTTATTCTATAGCTGGTAAGTATAATTTAGCTTTTGCCACCTTTTAAATCACTGAACAAAGAATCCAGGGTGTTGTATATCTCTTCCTTTAATGATTGCCCCCCCCTATCTAACTTAAAAGGGTACACAGACCAAATTTCATTTTACCAAACTTTTTTCAAAACTGGGAGGCAAAAATGTAGAATTTTCTCTATAAGGTAAAACTCAAAATATAACCAAATTACCAGAGGGTTTTCACAGGGAATAAGAAGTTCAAAACCCATATAAGGTGAGTCAGGAGACTCAAATTTTTCTGATGAGGAGAGTTTCTTGGGGTAATCTTGAGGAAATGATGCTCTTAAAAGATGAAGAAGCAGATAATGCTATGTTAGTGAAGATTCTGCCAAAATTTACCACAATACCTGTTAATGAAAGTTTGTTGCATATCTCTGGATCTCTGTGCTTAAATAATTTGGAGCAGTCAAACTGCAGAAGAAGAGTTGATATCTATGCAAGAGAAGGTTTCCAGGTTAGTCTCATTAATCCTCTAATTTTCAATGTACCCTGGGAGGAAAGTTTATGGCTTGACATTACTCTTCAAAAAAATCAAAAAAAAATCTGTATTGGGTGTGTACAGAGAAGCCCTAGTGCACTCAGTCTTGGTGATTGTGAAATATATCTCAAAACTATCATTGATGAAATGGCATCTTCAGTATCACCAATGGTTGTATCTGATTTGATAATTATTGGTGATTTCAACTTCTCATTAACCAAGTGGATTGACAGTCTTTGTCATGCAGTACTAGTAATAGAATTTTACCATTTGTGTCTTGTCTATCTGATAGCTTCCTATATCAAACAGTTGATCTTCCTTTATCAAACATCATGGTGACCATAATCCTTCCTTGTTCAATCTTGTAATTTAGAGCAATCCAGATTCCCTCATCAGAAATGAATTTTTTCCTCCTATTGGCAACAGCAATCCTATCTGTGTTATCCTTGAATAGTTGTCAGCATCCTAATCTTTTTCTTTGCCATTGACTATCAAGCAGTACAGAAGGAACTAGGCTCAGTAAATTGGTCAGAACTAATCATTTCTGATATTAACATATCATGGACAAATGTTAAGAAAGTCCTCCTATCAACTGAGAAAAAGCACTCCCATGTCATCTACTGAAAACACTTCCATTCCTCACAAAGAATGGACAGAGAATAATTAACAGGAAAGCCAGAGCCTGGAAAAGGTACAACAAGGAGAAAAAAAATTGGCAGAGGTATGTGAAGGCTTAGAACCTTGCCTCCAATGTAGTTAGGAGACTGATGTCTGAGCAATAGAAGCTTGCCACAGATATCAAAAACTTTATAAGCAGTAGAAGCAAATAAAATACCAAGTTTGAAATAATTCAAACTTATTTGGAAATAGTTTGGTTCTTTGACCAAGGATGTGTCCACTTTGTATTCTGTGATCCCAGGAACAGTAAGAAAACACGGTTGTTCTCAATTCATCTCATATGTACTGAATTTTTCATCATGTAGATTTATTTTTCTGGAGTTGTCTTGAAACATTGTTACTAATTTATGATGCTTGCTTGAAAGCAAAAAAGCCTCATCTATAGTAATTCTCACTAGCAGATTCTAGAGTGCGTTGATATAACAATATAATTAGTTTTATGAGTTAGCTAATTTGCCGATTATTGTTACATTTATGATGGAAAAAATAGCCCAGCTCCAATTCAAAGAACTTAAAGGGCTACTGGTGTCAAATGGTGGAAAACTTGACTAAATCTTAGCTGAACAAAAGGCTCAGTCTGATGTGCTAACCCAACTGTCTGTAGAAATTGAACTTTTGAGATCTGAGGCTATGAAGCATGAAAAGAGGATCTCTAGTCTTGAGGGATCCCTATTACTACAGACTGAAAGAACCGAGAAGCTTGAAAAGCAATTGCTCTTTCTTGATGTTAAGGAGCACAGCATGAATGGGATTATTCGTAATCTTCCTACAGAGGCAAATCAGCCTACTGAAGAGACAGTTAAGAAATTGCTGATGAACTCTCTCGGAATTAAAACTGCAGTTCCTATCCTGAAGTGTTTCAGGCTCCTGGCACCGAAGCCCAATTCATTTATTACGGATCGTCGAAGTCGTAACAAATGTATCGCCCCAGGTCCTGTTTTAGTCAAATTTGTAGTGAAGCTGCTTCTCAGCTTGTCATGCAGTGTGTCAGTAAACTAAAGGGTTCAACCATTTGGATTTGAACAGATTTGCTGCCCACACTGAATTCCATACAAAATGAACTTTTGGCAAAAGCTAGGCGCATGAAGGATCTTGGTCAAATGGTAAAATCACGAGTTAAGCATCATGGTACAGAAGTATGGCTTGAAGTGAAAAATGCAGATTCTTTGCCCTGGGCAAAAGATCACAATAGGGCTTTGCTATTTGAGTTTTATCTTGTTCCACAATAGCTAAAAGTAAATGAGGAAATGTTTCCCTTATTTTTTTTTCCCTTCATTCAATTATTCTTGTCGTTTTCGTTTTTTTTTCTTCTTCTTTGTTTGCTTCAAGAAAAGAAAAAAGGTTCAGTTTTGATGCTTTTTTCTTGTCTCTTACAGTTGTCATTCATTGGTAATGATGTTGAGAATTATGATAATGTGTTGAATCTTCTTCTGCAAACATTTTATTCAAGTCCTAGTAAAATTAAAAAAAAAAATGAATCCCTCTGATCTGAGGTTGGCAGCAATTAACTGTCAAGGTCTTCTAAGCAGTTAGATTATCTATCATCGTTTTTACCTTCAGCAGAGATTGATTTGGTAGGTATATCAGAAACGTTTCTTGAGCATGTTTCTAGTTCATTTGTATCTATGAGTGGATATAATTTTTTTTAGTAAGGTCTGTATTGACAGGAAACTTGGAGGTCTTGCTTTATTTGTAAATAGTAGTATACTGTTTTGATTAATTAGTGAGTTTGATTTGTTTTATGAATAAATGGTTTTTAAATTTTTGCTTTTGGAGATAAATTACAATTTTAAGTCAGTCCTGTGTTGCATAACTGATCATCTACATAGTTCTTCTGTAAGTGGATTTGTCCAAAAACTAGATTCATTTAATTCCACAGCTGAAACTGAAATATAGGGATCTTATATTGATGGGTGAATTCAACAATGATCTGTATGCAAACTGTGATGGTGACCTGTCTGGTGGTTTGAAGTTGGTGCAATTTTTATCTACTATCCTAGTCTCTGATTTACTTCCTTCACGCAGTATCCCCCCAGAGTTACAAAATCATCAGCATTGCTCATTGACAATATTTTCACAGATTTAAGATAATTGAAAGCAGTGTTGTTGTCAACAATATTTCTGATCATTTTCTTGCTTTAACAAGTGTTGATACTGGATGGTCAAAAAATCAAACAAAAAAGAAAAAATGTAGGAAGCTGGATGAATTGTCTATTCAGAAGCTGAAAGTTACACTGGAAGAACAGGGATTTTCTAAGGTGTATTCTCATTCAAATGCTAATGAGGCAGGGCAGGTTTTTGTCCAAAGATTTAAGGCAGTTCTGGATGAAATGTGCATGCTGAAACCATTAACATGCCAGAAGTACAAAGTCCCATTTAAACCATGGATTACAAATGGAGTTTTAAAGCCAGTAAAGACCAAAAATAAGCTGTATAAGCATTTTTCCAGTATCCTTCTGATGAAAATAAACAGATATTTATAAATTATAAGAATACTTAAAAAAAAAATCCTCCAATCTGCAAAGGAGATTTATTACTTGAAAGCTTTCAACAATACCCAGGGATGCACTAAAAAGACATGGGATCTCATCAACTCCTGCCTTGGAAAAAATAATGACAATTCCTTGTCATTATCTTGTCCTTATTTGTCATTGTCTTGTCATTATCTTGTCATTACTTGTCATTGTCTTGTCCTGCCTTGGAAAAAATAATGATGTCTCCGGATGGGATAAACAGAGTTTCAGGCAAATGGGAGGTTATTAACTTGCTTAAAAGCCATTTTGCAATTGTCAAGCAGACAAGAGAACTGCTCCACCTGCCCCACCTTCACCATCTTCTAATTCTACAAATACAGTATCACATAATTATGGAAAATATTCACACTGAGCTTTAGCTAAAATGTATTCCACATATTGTGACCATTCTGTCTTGTTTTGAAGTCGAATGTATTCATTATTGAATAAGAATGATTTGTGCCAGATCTGTATTGCTTATTTTAGATATTGCAAATTTTTATTGTACCTTCCCACTTCATATCATAATACACATATTATTGAGAAGTATGGTGCTACCAACATTATCCAATCGTTTGAATTGCTTAATAATAATTTGACAAGAAATGCCTTTGTGTCCCTAGGCCCAAACCATAAAAAACCTGTGTGTTTTTGTCAGTGATTAAGGTTTAAGTTATTTTTGTTTCTGTGTATTTGATTGATTTTTTTTCCTTTTTTGTGTGCTTTACTCTGCTTGTTTTGTATAAAAGTGGGTTATAAATAAATTATTATTATTATAATTTTTCAACTTAGCTACCTTCCCCCAGTCAAGATATTTTTTTCCCTGGTACTCAATGTTTCTGTCCCTGGTAACAGCATAGGAGCTTATTAGCATAACAAAGCTGCTAAAAAATGGAGCTTCCAAAGGAATGGATGGGTCATCAACAAAGCTGCTGAAGGTAATGATTCCCAAGGTTGCAGATGGCACACATGATAAATCTATGTTTTATCACTGGATCATTCCCAGGATTTTTAAGTTGGCCAAGGTCATCACATAAAGGAGGTGACCCCCTAGACCCCACAAATTACCATCCAATATCTATCTTGTTGGCATTTTCAAAGTTGATTGAGCAGTGTCTATACAACTTATCTGTTGGCAAAGGAATTTTTATCCCTGTCCTGGTTCAGATTTTGGAAAAAACACTCAATTGAGCATGCAGTTCTAATTATTACCCAATTTATTCATGATGCTTTTGATAATAATGAAATCCCTGCTACTATTTTTCTTGATATAAAGAAGGCATTTGACACCATTTCACACTTTATTTTACAGTACAAAATTGACAACTGTGGTATTAAAGGCCCAGTGAAGGATTTAATCTTGTCATACCTAACAGACCAGTCTCAATGAGTGATGGTGATATTTTTTCCTGTGAAGTGTCCCCAGTCAAATGTAGTTAATATACCCCAGGGCTCAATTATTTCTCATTTATGTGAATGATATTTTGATGTTCTAAGTCTGTGGTCATTGATGATCACAATAGTATTTCTAGAGTTGAGAATATTAGGTATTTTGGTATCCAGCTAGATAGTAACCTGTCATTTAAATCTCATATAGATAATGTGAAACTAAAGATAAGCCGAAATGTTGGAATGATGTATTGCCTTAAATTTCTCCCACCTTATCATGCTATGTATTCTGTGTATTATTCCCTTATTCACTCATACCTTATTTATTGCCCCCTCGTTTACACCTTCACTAGTCATCTGGCTCCTCTACAGAGGCTACAAAATAAGGGAATCTGTGTTCTGAATCTGTGAAAGTGAACACCTTCACTAGTCATCTGGCTCCTCTACAGAGGCTACAAAATAAGGGAATCTGTGTTCTAAAAGAGTACATTCTATTTCCCTCATTTGTCTCCCATGAAGAGTGCTTATAAGTTTCTTAATATCTTGCCTGTCTCTCAATTTCTTCAGTTTTTTTTTATAGTTTTGTTGGGATGTTACTTCAAAATAGTCCACCTCAATTATGTATTCTCTTGATCTGCTTTCTACTGGCCGTGTCCATCATCATAATACTTGTTTTGGTTCTAATCCTCATCAACCTCTGATCAGATGTGAGCAATCTAGATTTAGTTTATGTAATTGCCTTATTAAATTTTATTTATCATTGAATGATAAAGATATTGTTTGCCTTACCCTTCCCCTGTTACAAAAGTTTGAAGGTGAATGTACTTGATTTATTTTAATTGTTGGTTCAATGTTTTCTTTTATATTTGGTTAAATTTTTTTTTTTTTGAATGAGTGGGCATAACCCACTCATTGCCAGTAGATAAGGCTAATGTAGTGAATACCCAGTTTGTCTCTGCCCTCACCATCTAATCTTGTCTAACTATCCCTGCAGCACCATCAAATTAATATCTGATTGAATACCTAAATTGTCAATCACTAAAGAAATGGTCTTAACTGGCCTTCATAAACTTGATGTTAACAAATCCAAGGGATCAGATAGGATATACCCAACTCCAGCTCAAGGAGTACTGAAATGTTCTCAGTTCTCCCATGTGTTCTTCCAGCTGTCCCTATAAAATGGAGAACTACCATCTGATTGGATATCACACTACTACTACTACTACTACTAACACCTCACCAACCAAGCTGTCTGAGGCCAACACAGCAATGCACACTCCTCCTCCATCCCAATCTATTCAAAGCCTCCCTTTTTACACCAGCCCACAAAGTTCCCATTTCCTTTAAATCTTTTTTTTTAAATTAATCCACAAAAAAGGCCCCATCATGCAGAAAACTACTGTCCCTTCAGCATCACTTCTACAGTTGTAAAGCTACTCAAGAAATTTGTCAACAGCACTTCAGCATTTAACACAATTGTCAACAGCACTTAGCACAATTCAGAACTTAGAAATTAACAACATTTTCACTTCCACTTGACATGGCTTCATATCTTTAAGATCTGTTGATACTACTCTAATACAGGCATCTGAGTATGTTACATCATTGCTAGATAAAGATCATCATTGCAGCACAATTCAATAGTTTTTAGACAATGATGTAAAGTTGAAAACCAACTAGATATAAAATTTAGCTTTTAAAAATACCTTAAACAACTAAATGATGTTCTAGTCCCCTCTGAGCAAAAAAAGGTTCAAGGTGGGGGCTCTAAGTTTCTTATTTATTGTTTTCAATAATAGTGTATTTTTGTATTCCTTTGACTTTCTTTTAGGGATTTCATGCTCTTTTTAAATTCTTGCAAATTTATTTTGAAAATAACATTTTATAATCAAGACTAATGAAAATATTTAACCATATGAATCAGATATAAATGTAAAATTTTTTTCACTAGAAAGCTTTTCTTATAAACACATTTTCAAAATTTTGGTTACTATGGGCTCAAAATAGAACATGTCCCAAAAGTGATTCCTGGATTTGGAAAGAGCATAAAAGTCATCAAAGATGTATTTACTTTCTTTCTCACTAAATTATGTGGCAAACAATATAAACTTACTGCTAAATTATATGAGTAGCTTTTGTACAAATTTACTAGCCCATGACAAAAGGGGCATAGCCTAATTGAGGCCCTGGAAACAAATCCTGAAAGCTTTCTTCACCTAATACAAATACTCTCCCAGATAGAAAAAATTACCTCATCTGGAATTAGGTAAAATTCTAGTTTAGCTACTTTCTGCTAGCTCAAAAATGGGTCAAGTTAGGAAAATGACACTTTCAGAGATGGGTCTTCAGACTGGTAAGGTATTTTAAAGCATCTACCTCTACTCCTTTTCCCTCTAGAGGTAGTGACCTTTAAAAATCTTTGTGTTATAAAATTGAAACCTAGCAAAATAGACCTTCTCCTTAAATGAAGTACAACAAAACTGTTTTAGCTTCACAACTTTTCTTAGTCCCAACTTGGTAAATTTGCAGTGGACCACATAATTTAGTTAAGACAAAAGTGAAAATGTCATTTGATGCCTTTTTTTATGCTCTTTCATAATTCAAGAATTGCTTCTGGAGCTAGTTGAATCTCAAGCCCTTAAAGGGCCCTGAAGGTATTTTATATGAATTATGAAAGAGCATAAAAAGCATCAAATGATGTTTTCACTTTCTTCCTAGCCAAATTATATCACCAACTGCAAATTTACCAACCTCCACCCCCCTAATGTGCAAATATATACCCTGAATTGTTGACAGCAAAGTTTCAAATCACAAAATTTAGTGCTATTTTTTTAATAATAATTTTTGAAAAACTTGAAACAGTAGGAAAATGTTTTATATTTGAGTTGCCTAATAAATGAGGTTTGAATTGTTATAAATAATTATTTTTGGAATATGTTACTCTTAAACAACTTTTTTATAAACTAGTGATTTGTTATTTATAACAAATAACAAATTTTGTTATGAGTGCTACAAACATCAGAATCAACTTTAGAGGACAAGTTATTTCATGGGAAGATGTTTTCGTAATACCTGTCACCCATTGAAATTTTGACAAAACAACATTTAACATTAATTTTCAGTTATCAGTTTCTTTTCCTCTGGCTTTAGTTCTGAAAATGCAATTCCTGTTACTTGGTCCTGTGACATGGGGGCAAACCCAATCATATACGTAATGATTTCTGTTCATTTTAATTTTTGATGTTGCTCCTTATTTTCAGTTGAAAACTTTTCAATTTAATTTCTGATTGTGTTTATAAATAATGCTGGGAAATCCAGCACCCCCTTCATAGCAATGTTACTTCCCACATGAAAACTTCCTCCATGGAAAGATCCAAAGTTTGAAGCCAAACCAAAGTTTTTTTTTGTTTTTTTTTTCAAAATTTAGGATTAGGATTATCTATATATATCCTAAATATAGTATAATCCTAAATCCA
The DNA here is from genome assembly GCA_029168905.1 of Artemia sp. Kazakhstan ARC1039. Taxonomy (NCBI): domain Eukaryota; kingdom Metazoa; phylum Arthropoda; class Branchiopoda; order Anostraca; family Artemiidae; genus Artemia; species Artemia sp. Kazakhstan ARC1039. The sequence goes on along the minus strand of JAQQPU010001491.1, from coordinate 16,983 downwards.
AAAATTAGGATATATAGAATATTTTAGTTATATTTGCATATCTTTTAAACCTTATAAATTGGGCAAAGTTGTGAAGCTGAAAACAATTTTGTTGTACTTCATTTAAGCAGAAGATCTATTTGCAAGGTTTCACTTTTATAAGATACAGGTTTTTAAATGTCATCAAAGGTCAGGACCCCCTAGAGGCAGAAGGAGTAGAGGTAGGTACTTCAAAATACCTTCCTGGGACACTCTTTAGCCTATAGAACCATCCCTGAAAGTTTCATTTTCCTAACCTAACCCTTTTCTAAGATAACCAAAAGTAGCTAAAGTAGAATTTTACCCACAGTTTATATAATTAGCAGTATGATCTTTCCCTACCTCACCCATTATAAAAACCCGGACCAAGGTGCAAATGCTCCAGAGAACATATAAACATAAGCGGCATTAGATCTTTTCATGGGTAGACAAAGAATAATCACCTATGGAACAACTACTGACAAAACCACTTGGCCGGCTCACCAATAAGTGGATAATAAATGCACAAATAAGTGGGAGGAGCTTTTTGTTTGCACCAAGAATGAAGAGCCAGAAATCATCTGCTGTAAACTTACTGGATAATTATATAAACTGTGATTTTACCCTAGAGAGAGAAGGAGTAGAGGTAGATACTTCAAAACAGCCTACCTTCCCAGGACATACTTTAGCCTGTCAATCCATCCCTGAAAGTTTCATTTTCCTAACCTAATTCCTTTCCAAGATAGCCAAAAGTAGAATTTTACCAAAGCAGGAATAGCATTTTCAGAAATAGGCTAGGCCTAAAACCTGAGAAACAGAAACTGAGAGCTGAAAATTAAGGTAAAAAGTGGTTTTATCAAAATTTCAATAGATCAAGTAGACAAATTCTAAGACTTAGAAATCAGAAGAGGGTTAACATGGAAGCTTGGCAATACCTTCCCAGTGTAGCCTATGTTTTAGGCCCTGAATTCATCACTGAAACTTCAATTTTCTTAACCTGGCCCCTTTCCAAGATAACAAAAAGTACCTCAACTAGAATCTTACCAGAGAAACCTGCAACCAAGGATAATATGAATAAAAGAGTAGGCCTAGTCCTAAAGCTGGTATAGCCTAGAACCAAAATTAAAGAATGTAATCCAGAAACAGGGCCTTAACATGTATATTGCCTAGCTATAAAGGGGAAGAGCAAGATTTTACCTTAAATAAAGTACAGGCTGAATTACTATAAACAACAGGCTAAACAAGCTTCTTTAAAAGTCTTCTATCTTAATCTTACTCCAAAAGGATCAATAATGTCCAAACTCAATGAGTTGCTGGTGAAAAGTCGTATAGATGATAGAGACATCTAAACTAAGAGAAAAAAAAAATTGATGTCGCTAAAACACAGAATAGAAATGTGAGTTTTCTTACCTTCACTAAATTAGGATTAGTAGCTCACTGGATCATACTCAGGTTACTGATGCCAAGCAATATAAGCAATAGTTTTTCAAAAAGCCAAGTGTGTTTCAATGACAGAATTATATTGAAAGCAAAGACAAGGAAAATCTGATCACTTTACTGTTCTTTGGAAAGCAAAAGCTCAAACAGAAAGAGCGAAACGAACACAGTTTGTCGTACGTCCCATCACTGAGTCAAATATTTGTTCTTTCGGACGCTGGATCAGCCAACATGATTTCTCAGAAATCATAAATGAGTAGAATCTTGACAAGAAGACTCAGCTTTTTAACTCCGACTTGTACGAAAAATACAAGGACAACTTTCCAACTAAAACAGTCTATAGATCTTATACCGACCGACCGTGGATTACACCTGAGATTAAAGTCCTTATCAAACAATGGGGCCAGTCGTATGATGCCCGATTGCGCAACAAAGTCGTTGCTCTTTGTTGCACAGCCAGAAGAACTTACGCATCTAACCATGTTGATCCTACCCTATTCAGAAACAGCAAAAAATGGCATGACTCAGTGAAAAGGTTAACAGGTAAAACCCGTGATCCTAACTTAAAAATCCTGAAAGAGGACGACACTTATGTAACGCTGAAAGTGAGGAGCAACGTCAAAATTTAAAACGAATAGAAATTATTGCGCATATGAGGGGGGCTACCTCCTCTTCAATACCTCGCTCTTTACGGTACTTAATGAAACTGTTAGCTAATCATTTTCTTTGATTTATGAAGTGGGAAAATGGCTCTGGAATTTGCAGTAAGGACATTTCTCGAAACTATTTAATAGGTCTGCGATTAGTTAAAACGTCGTTTATTATTATCAACATCATATCATTATCTGTTTTATTTATTACAGTTTTACAGCAAAGAAAAACAATTTCATGTAAATATGATTTCAGCTCTTAGAAACATTATTTTTAAAGCTTTATTTATGTTTTGCCAATGAAGCTTTTTTGGGCCCGTAACTGATATTACAGAGCCAAAAATCAGTGGGAACTTTCCCGAGGAAATTTTAAACTTCATTTTGATTGTTCATGTACGGTAAGTCAAATTCGAACCTGTATTGAGGTTAATGGTTTTTATTTGCTGGTATTTGCACCACTTACCCGAGTTTCTCACAAGAGGAACTAGCTGCAGTCCTTGACAATAGTGTACCTTGTGAACAACGGCCGTCAGTTGAGCCCCATCAAGTGTACACAGAACTACTGAAGTTCAAACCTCGTAGCTCCTCATATCCTGGTGAAATCCCAGTGCATCTCCTTCGTGAATTTGCGCCCTTCCTTGCTACCCCTATCGCTAGCATCATCAACCTTTGCATAACACTCGGCAAATTTCCCAACCCCCGGAAAAAATCCTATATCAAAGTGATCCCTAAGAAATCCCCGCCAAAATCATGCGATGACTTAAGGCCTATCTCGCTGACTCCCTGCATGGCCAAGGTAACAAAGACCTTCGTTGCAAGACTGTTGATGAGTGATATTGAATCAAATATAGACCCTTTCCAGTACGGATGCCTCAGCGGCTCTAACACGTCAATGTACTTAGTGCGTCTATATGACGACATTCTATCGTGGCTCGAGAAAGGGAAAAGCTTCGTAGACTTGGCCCTCGCTGATTACAGAAAAGCCTTCGATCTCATCCAACACATTATCGCTCTCAATAACCTAAGTGAAATGGGCGCCAAAAATGACTTGCTGCGTCTAATCGCTGATTTTCTTTCCCAGCGGGAGCAGTGCGTTTTCTCTCTTAGCGAAGACGATTCAAATTCTGCATTTCTCCCAATCACTTAAACTAGCCATAATTATTTTCCTCACTGTGATTAACTTCATCCTGCGTACTTTCAAGGACAGATACAAATTCGTTGATGATCTGTCATTCTTACTCAAATACCTACTAGAAGGCCAATCAGCGATCCCCCTTTTTGATCCTAGTCTTCCCACGGTTTTTCAGAATGAATGTGAGCGAACTAGCCTTACCCTCAATGAGCAGAAGGTATTGCGTTTCAATCCCCTTAAATCGGACTTTCAGGAACCCCCTACCTTATTTAAAACAGTTGGCAGTGAGAAAATTCTGGGGGTAATTTTCTCTGTTGACTGTAAGTTCAACAACCACGTAAGTGACCTTATGCGAAAAGGGTATGCAGCGCTGCAGTCACTGATTACCATGAAGCGGTTCAGGTTTAGTGTCAATTCCATGAAGCTTGCCTTCAAGACTCATATCCTACCCATCATTGAACATACGTGCCCAGTGTGGGGCCCTAGTGTACAGTTGAGTGCTGGGATGTGTCAAGATATCGAAGCTATCCAAATTGGGGCTTGTAAGATAATGCTAGGTCAGGCCTTCACTACTTAGGACAAAGCGCTCAAAGTTCTTGGCCTCGAGTCACTTTTTAACCGCCGTCAGAGACTTATTTGCCAGTTCGGCCATTTCCTGCTCCGTAGCAGCAAACACAGGACGATCCTGCCACCGCTAGCCCCCGAAACTCTAAAAAACGGAATTCTGATACCAATAGATATATCAAAAGAACTGGAATTTTATGATGATTTTAAACATGTAAGTTTCAACACGTTTAGTCTTAGCCATCAAAAGTTACGAGCATGAGAAAATTTGCCTTATTTTTGAAAAAAGGAGAAAACACAAAAATGTAGTTTGTTCTCAGTCCAGAGTCCCTAAAGTCATTATGTAAACTGCAAAAATATTTATGGTATCCGAGCAATAAACTTAATCTTTCGATTCAAATTAGAAGAAAACATTAAAATTGTTAAATTATCTGGGTTGCAGCGGTAGCTAGCAACCTAGTAAGAGACGATCACGCCCTATAGCAAAAACTAAAGTAACCCATAACTCCTAAAAGTAGATTCAGATCAAAACAAGAAGTACACTATTAGAGCCGCCTTGTCCAAAACCTCTATATAGCAAAGTTACCGTCCCTTGGCTCGAATAACAAGGATTTTAAATCTTTTAAATAATTGGCTTTAAAATCAAGTCATAGGCAGCCCAATCGCGCTGCCTAAGTAAAGAACGATGTTGGCACAATGTATTTTTTTTTTCATACCAGGGCACTTCGTATCGAAGGAGCTGTCGTATAAACTTCGAAAAGGGCTCATTCGATTGGAAATTGGAGTGGCTAGTGCCCTTTTTAATAGTCAAAAGTGATTGGAGGGCAACTAGCCCCCCCCCACGCCCATCATTCCCCCAAACACATCTAATCAAAAATTTGAGATAGCCATTTTGTTAAGCGCAATTGATTTCCAGACAGAAAATATGTTTTTGAGGAGCACACTCCCCCACAACCCACAGGGCAAGGGTTTTAAGTTATGCCCTGGGGGCATATAAGAACGATGTTGGCACATTGTATTATTTATTTTTTTCCTTTAGAGCAGGGTACTTCGTATCGAAGAAGTTGTCGTAGAAACTTCGAAAAGGGCTCATTCAATAGGAAATTGGAGTGGCTTGTGCTCTTTTTAATAGTCGAAAGTGATTGGAAGGCAACTAACACCCCTTCAACGCCCACCATTTCCCGAAACACATCTAATCAAAATTTTGAGATAGCCCTTTTGTACAGCGTAGTTGATTCCCAGATAGAAATTATGTTTTTGAGGAGGACACTCCCCCACAGCCTTCAGGGAAAGGGTTGTAAGTTTTGCCCTGGGGACATATAAGGTTTTTATAGAAGGCGTTGTCGTAGAAACTTCAAAAGAGGCTCATTCGATTGGAAATTCAAAGGGCTAGTGCCCTTTTTAATAGTCGAAAGTGATTAGAGGGCAACTAACCCCCCTCTCACGCTCACCTTTTCCCCAAACACATCCAATCAATATTTTAAGATAGCCATTTTATTCAACGTAGTTTTAAGTTCTGGAAATTAGGTCTTTGAGGATGACAAGCTTATTTAAGAATAAGCTTAGAAATGGGCATTCACCGCTTACCCCTTAGAACATATTGGAAAAAAGCAGGACATATTTGCGACGAAATAAAATTTATTTTCCCAACATTTGCCAACTAACTGTACTTTGCTTATATATTCTCATTTAGTCTTTCAGGATATGGTTTTAACATTGGCTGATTTAATATAGCTAAAAGTACACAAATTCAAAGAAAAAGAAACTATATCAGATTATTTATTACTATTAACCTGAAGAACAGTGTAATAATAACAAAGAAAACTCTCATAATAAAGTAGCGAAAGATCGGAACCAAAATACACAATGTCTGTGTTCTAGCTAAAGAATACAAATAGGTACAATATATTAAAAATAAGTGACAAAAACAGCACAAAATTGAGGTGCGGGATATTAGAAATCGGAATATCGATAATATATCTTAGAAATCGAAATATCGATAATATTTCTTAGAAATCGGAATACCGATAATATTTCTTAGAAATCGGAATATCAATAATATTTATTAGAAATCAGAATATCGATAATATTTATTAGAAATCGGAATATCGATAATATTTATTAGAAACCGGAATATCGATAATATTTATTGGAAATCAGAATATCGATAATATTTATTAGAAATCGGTCAGCCGTCTACAGATATTGAAAATACGTTTCGTATACAAGTGAACAGAAGAAGAAAAAAAATGACTTCTTGTTTAATCAATTTAAGTCAGTAGGACTTGTAGCCTAGGGAACAGGAATTTGAATAGCCTATAAAATAGCCTAATCTTTTGAAAACAAAATATGTAGAATATTGAATATTGTTATTCAACTGAAAATTGGAATATTTTTTTTTGATTATTGAATATTGAATCTTTTCTAATGTTATTAATGACAGCTGCAAAGAGATTCAACTCTTAGGGGGTGCATACGAGGATTTTACGGGAGAAGGGGGTTGAAAATGAAAAAGATGTATTCTCTGCATCAAGCATCATTTGAAGACCGATTAACAGCCTAATAGCCTAAGAAATAGCCAAAAGAAACTAACGAAATTACTAAAGGAGTTCTGAAAATACTGTTAATTCTAAATTGAAGCAAAAATAAAACATCAAAGCGGCTTTTTGTCTAAAACAACAACTTATAATCTCTTTTGAAAATAAAATATGTAGAATATTGATGGTTGTATATTGCTATCCATCTGGATATTGAAATTGTTTTTTGAATTATTGAATCTTTTCTAAGGTTATTCGTGACGATTATTCATAATCCAACTCTTAGGAGTAGGATACGAGAATTTTCCGGAAGAAGGGGGGTTAAAAATGAAAAAGATGCATTTCTAGGCATCAAGCATCCTTTGAGGACCGATTAACAAAAACATATCATCGAATAGACAAGTTAACGTTGAAACGTCATTGTAAACGTTTTTTTTTTATCAAAACGTTGTGTCGTTAAACCAAAATCTGTGTCAAATATCGCGCACCACAATAGACATAAAATCGAAACACATTTTTTTTTTCAGGCTGTCTCCCAGTTTTTCTGAGAACAATGAAAAGAAAAGTTAAAAAAAAAACTCCTTTAAACAAGGAGTTAAACTCATACACCTCCACCAAAATTGTAGAATAACACCATTTTTTGTTTATACTCTTTATTTTAAAACTTCCCCCCCCCCCCCCCCCCAATGATTGATTCCGGAAATATATATACCAACACAAAGCAGGCAAGGCTCAAATTAGAGAAATTTTAGACAGGGGTACCAAATTAAAAAAATACAGGGAGAGGGGGGGGGCAAGCATTTTTTGAATTATATAGTAAAGATAAAAAATGGCATTCCTCAAAATGTAGTGGAGGGGGAGAAAATTTAGTTTTTTCGATTTATTTGATGAAAAATCCCCAAAAATTGTTTTCTGGCCCCCCCCCCCCCCCCCAAAAAAAAAAAATTGACGACCAAGATTTCAGACTAAAAGAACAACACCGTTTGCCTTTTATTTAGATATGTATTTGAGCATTTGAGCAACAAAAAGCGTAAGGACAGGCATCGAACACATAAAAAAAACATGAAAAAGAAGCTCCACCTTTGAAAGGAGTCAAACGAACAAACGCTTACAAGGAATTTCCTGATTCCGAAGGTGAAATATCCAAGATATAAGTCCATGACGGGTACGAGTCCATCGAGGAGTCCATGTCAGGCAATAAAGTCGCAAAATTGTTCAACTATAGCAATTAAAAGCATTGAAAATAGAAATAAATTGACACATAAAAACTGAAAAGCTTCGAAACATACTTGAACTGCTCACAATTAGTTGCTTTGCTACTCAAATTGCTTTCATAATAAGTTGCCTTTATAAAGGCAACTTAACGTTGCTATGTTAATTAATTATGTTAATTAAAATATAACGATATAATTAACGCTAGGAATTTTACCCACTTGACGCTATATTTCAACCACCTTTGATATTTTGGAGGAATATTTGTTTTATTATAGATGTCTCTGACGTATTCTTGGCTGAGATGTCAGAAGATAAAAAAAACAAGACACAGGAAGGGAATATTACAAACATCGAATTTAACTAATCCCAAGAACAAATCAACTACCAAAACCGGAAAAAAGTTTCTACAAAAAAGAACAAAAAGTAAAAAAAGGGAAATTATAGTTTGAAGTAATGTAGTCAATTCCGATAAAAAAAAATCGAAAATAATTAATAAAAAATATTAAAAAAAGTAATTAATGAATTAATAAATCGAAAATGATTTTGTTAATAAATGAAAATTTTGTTAAAATCTGGCCTGAAAATTCTTTGGGAGACAGATGGGGGGGGGGGGGCAATCAGGATTTTGTCCCGGGCAGAAGAGAGACCAGAACCACCACAGACTTATTGAAATCTAGTGGAATTAAGTATTTGCTCAATTACGAGCTCAATAAGCTGCAATTAAAAAAACAATTAATTTATTAATAAATTGAAAATGATTTCGATAATAAATGAAAATTTAGTTAAAATTTGGCCTGAAAATTCTTCGGGAGACAGATTGAGGGGGGGGGGCAATCAGGGACTGTCTCGGGCACAAGATAGGCCAGAACCAACACTGACATACTGAACTCTAGTTTAATTAATTATTTTGCTGAATTACGAGCTTACGTCCTTTTGCAGATAGAAAATCTAGATTTTAAAAATTTTAGATTTTTGGTTAGTTTTAAAGATTTAGAAAATTTAGAAAGATTTAGAAAATTTTAGATTTTTGGTTTCTTTCTAAATTTAGAAAATTTAGAAAGATTTAGAAAATTCTAGATTTTTGGTTAGTTTTAAAGATTTAGAAAATTTAGAAAGATTTAGAAAATTTTACATTTTTGGTTAGTTTTAAAGATTTTATGAAATTACAGGATCTTTTTTTTTTAATTTTGTAAGAAATTAATTTTCATATTCAAATCGCGTTCAATGGAGCAAAATAGTTACGTTTCCTCAATTAGCTTGAAAAACAATTAATTGAAAAACCTCTGCTGAACATGGTGATGATATACCTGGCTCTATTTGTATACCTCTATTTCTAAACGAGCTTCGATTTGTATAACTGGAATACCATAGCTTGATTTACAATAGGCAATAAAAATAAACATCAAGAAAAACAATAGGAGAATAATGTTGCAGTTAAAATTTATTAGATGCGAAGATCTCTGTTTATATATACTCAAGATCATATATTTCTTCAGAGAAAGCAAATCGAAAATATTATCAACACTATGGCTGAAACCAAAATTTGGATTTAATTTTTTTTAATTTCTCTCTCCCCCCCCCCCCCAACAAAAATGAGGACGTATTGTCTTTTCGAAGAAAAGGCAGTTACGTTATGACAGATTCAATATTTCTGTCGTAAAAAATAATAACGAAAAATAAATGACAATGCTACAAAATAGCATTAATTAAAACTCGTTAATTACATCACTATTAAATAGCTTCCGTTGGACTTTGGAATTCCGACAGTGCTTTAACAGCGTTGACATTTTTCTTCTGAGACCCACGTCTTACTTTGGCCCGAACTTCTTCTGGCTTTTCACGCCTCACAAGTGGCTTCTTTTCGGGGGCTTTCATCTTCCATACAACAATTGGCGACTAAAATGAAACAGAAAAATCAATTATTCACAAATTTTACTTCAGAAATTATGTTTCAGTTCGAAAATTTTAAAGAATGTTTAATCAGTGTCAGTTCTAGCAGTGCACCGTGGTCCGTAGCACCGTACGTTGCTAAGGTACCACAGGTGCTATGGTACTTTAACTATCCAAGAAACAAGTTTACATTTTCGTTTTTCACAGTTACTCATTATGTTACTTAAATTTCACAGTTACTCATTATGATAGCAACCGTAAATTTTTGAAGGTGACACTGAATAAAAAAGACGATAAGTTTGCCATATTGAAGAATGCTAGCAAGCTTAAGGATAAGACATTCCCTGGAAACAACAGCAACCTGTTCATCAGCGATGATGTCCCAACTGAAATCCGTAAAGTGCGAAAGCTGCTTCTAGTGAAACGTGACAAATTACGAAAAGATCATGGATGTGATGCCTGGATATCGAAGGGGATTCAGCCGAATCTGCTAGTGAAAAGACCAGACGGCTCGTTTACCAAATACACATTCAATGATGCCATACCGGAGATTGACGATTTTCATAAAAATTTTTCCATCGCCCGAAGGGAAGTGCCTGTTATATTCCCTGTCGATGTTCAAATGTCGTAATGTCGTGGGTTGCAGTAATAGTTCATGTGCCCAAGTAATATGAATGAAAACATTTAAATTGAAAGTGTTTTTTTTATGTTTAGTTTATATAAGGTGTATTATTATTATTATTTTTTTTTCCTTTTTTTTTGTTTAGATCCACATAGAGGTTAAATTAAAGGTTGCGCAGATTAGTCGTACTGAGGGAAAACGACTTGGAATGGAGATTATTTTTTTTTATTTTTTTAATTGTTATTTTTTATTATGGTTTGCTGGTCTTTTGGGGCATGGTGTGGTTTCTCTTAACGTGGGATTAATATTTGATAATGGATAGAGATAATCGTGAAATTCCATCATCAAGGTTAAAAGAATTTGAGCGGAATTCTCTTTCATTTCAGTCAATTTTTCAAACTATTGTAGCTGGTGATGATGAAGATACTTCTAGTAATTTTGATATCCAAAAAAATCAATATATATTTATGAATGAGCTGGTAAGAAAAAATGTAAATACAAGTAGGATGTCGTTTTGGAATTGCCGGGGTTGGAGGACTGCGCAGGATGTGATTGAAACTTTTTTGTCGGATTCAGATACAGATATATTAGGCCTATGTGAAACTTTTTTAGATGATTTTTCAATTGAAAATATACATTTAAAAGATTACCAATTTTTTCACATCGGTCGGAAAAGACAAAAACAAGGGGGTCTAGGTGTTTTGATTAAAAATTGCATACCAGCACGTATAAGGATTGATTTTTTGCCAATGAATATTGAAATGATTTTTGAATCTTGTGTAGTTGAATGCTCTTTTCCAAATAATCGGAAGTTTTTAATTGCAGTTATTTACCGTACTCCGTCATCCAGCCAGATAGAATTTAAAAATCATTTTGAAAGTATGTTGGATAAATTAGCTAGTCTTAATACTCCTTATTTAGTTATGGGTGGATTTAATATTGATTTAATGAAACTCTTATCTGCAGATCAGAATAGAATAGATAGAAATATTTTTCAGTTTTTGGAGGGCCCACTATCTTATGGACTAAACCCCGTATGTTTTGTGCCCTCTAGAATAGCTGATACATCATTTTCACTTATTGATAATATTTTTTCACCTTATAGTGCTGTTAATACATTTATTATTCCTGATGATTCATCTGACCACTGTATAATTATGTCTGATTTTCTTATAAATTTTCCGCATAATAAAAAAAATCAAACCAAGCGTAGAGATTTTTCACATAAAAATGTGTTAAGGTTAAAAGAAGGGCTTGGTGATGTTGACTGGAGTCCTGTAATTGATGAGAAGGATCCGAACCAATCATTAGATAAATTTTATTATATTATGAATGAAAAGCTTGATCTTTTTTGCCCATATAAGAGCCCGAGAGGAAAGAAACTTACCCCGAAAAAACCTTGGATAAATGAATCACTTTTGAGATCTATTAATGAGAAAAATCGTTTATATAAAATTAGAATAAAATATCCCACGGAAATAAATATAACGCGTTTTAAAAATTATAAGAATATGCTGGTAAGGATCCTTAGAGTAAGTGAAAGACTTTATTATGAAAAATCTTTTCGAAATTCAGATTCCCCTAGAAAAACTTGGAGTTTGATTAAAGATAGTGATAGTGATATATTTAATTAACAAAAAGTTTAACTACAAAAATCAATATGATTCAACCAAAACCAAACGGTTGACGTGGGGTGAAACAAGCAAAAAAAAAAAAAAAAAAAAAAAAAAAAAAAAAAAAAAAAAAAAAAATACATACATGTAACATCATTCAAATACACTATAATAAGAAAGAAAGATAAAAAGAGACAAAAGAAAAGAAAGAAAAAATAAATAAAGAATAATAATAATAGTACAGGGACAGCAACTACATACCATATTCATGTTGTGGGGTCGCACTCACAAACCAACAAGCAATTACAACTTAATTTAAATTAAATCAAATCAAGTCACCTCCAAAACAAACAAAACTAAAAATCATACTTACTTAATAATTTTTCTTTCAATTTTGCTTTAAAACCACTAAAATTTTCTAGTTTCTTCATATCATTATCCAAATTATTCCATAAATTTATACCCTTTATAACAAAAGAAAACGTGGACCTGGCAGACACTATAGGTGGAGTATAATAATCATTTTTACCCCTAGTATTTTGGTTATGTATATTCCATCGGCTGTAAAACCAACCATTAAAGCACTCCGGCAGCTGCTTCATATTATATCTATGCATAAATACTAATATATAAAAATGATGAAGACCCGCCGCTGGCAGTATCCTAAAATCCCTATAGACTTCTCGAACCGAATCTCTTTCTGATTTTCCTGATAATACTCTAATAGACTTGTTTTGGATAATTCGCACAGGACTAACAATTGAAGAAAATGTACCCATGTATACAGAAGAACAATACAAAATATAGGGATGGATTAACGAAAAATAGAGAAGCCTAAGTATACTAATTGGAAACATATATTTAAGTTTACGAATCATCCCCAAATTACGCGATAGAATCCGGGATAAAGTTTCAATATGGGATCGGAAACTGAGAGTCTCATCTATAATAATGCCCAGATACTTTACTGCCTTTTGACGAGCAATCATGCCATCTTCATATGCTATATGCTGTATCCATGGATAATAATTCGATGTCCTCGAAAATATAAGAAAATTACTCTTAGAGGGGTTCACCTTTAGCTGATTCACTCTCAGCCATCTTGAAACCTCATTTAGCGATCCTCGTACACTCTCTAGGAGCAATCTCTCTGACTTTGCGATCACCACTAAAGAAGTATCATCAGCAAACATAGGCACTGTAGCCGCGCTATCCTTTTTGACGATCTCACTCATTCTTGTTTCCAGTTTACTAACAGACTGTGGAAGATCATTCACAAAGATTAAAAATAATAAGGGT
>JAQQPU010001490.1:69699-81307 GCA_029168905.1 Artemia sp. Kazakhstan ARC1039 | reverse complement strand
TTTCTGCACGTTTTTGTACAGTTTATTACTTATCAAGATAAAGTCGGAAGAGGATGAAATTTTGCAAGTTTCTTAGTTTGAGCTTGGGCTACAAAATGCGATTACCGCCGTCTCTCTGCGACCTCTAGGACCTGAAATCGCTTAACATTGTGGTGGGTCGCCTCTTTATAGAGGCACAAGTGTGCCTCCTTGACTCACCACTATTCAGGTCCTTTGATCCTACTGGCATTATCCACCTTTCAATTCGTTCCCTGGTTTGCGGAAATTCAGTTCCAGTGTAGAGATTATTTTGAGGCTGCATTTAGTAGAATTGCGATAAGGCTAGGCTGGCTAGGCTGTGTACCCAATCTGTTTGTACAGAGATACAAACCACAGAAAATAGCTAGAGTGTACATGACGACAGCATGACGACTCCTGGACAACTCACATGAACTAAACAGTTAAACAGGATCTGTAGATGTTACAGACATGTCTGTTATGAGTTTGATTCCTGGCGTTATTCTATACTGATAAGTAACAGCTAATATACTGTACCTTCAGCTGTAGTTCAACCCCATGACTTAATGGCTAATGCTTTTTATGCTGTTGTTACGAAGCCACGTGTCTCTTAGGATTTGAAAACTTCACCGCAGTGCCGCGGTTAGATTCGCATTTTGACCATAGAGTTAAAACGTGATTTTGACCTTTCGTGAGCATTCGTTCGTTCGTCCGTTCGAAAATCGGATGAATTGCCAAAAAATATAAATTCTTCCCGAAAAAGTAAATCACGCCAAGAAATAAGCCAGTTCAAAATAAAAATAGCCAAGTTTGAAGCCACAAGCCAGTTCCAAAAATTTTCACGCCAGTCGCCAACAAAATAAGCCAGTTTGGCGTAAAATAAGCCAATCTGGCCACACTGCTGTTGACATTTGGCATTTTTAGAACAATTATTGTGAAAAGTTGCGAGCTTGCCATCTATGCCGTACAAAAATAGAGTGCTCTTGGTATTTGCGCCATCCAAAAATGGGGCTTGCCAGCTTTTTGAAACATTTATTTCGTTTTCTTGGTTTCGTTTCTATTTTTTATAAAAATTTTTATAAAATATTTCGTTTCCATAATTTATATTCTATTTTTATAATCATTATTTATTCTCACTGTTCTAAAATGATTCTGCATAACTTTTCATGTTTCTCGGTTGAATGGTTTAGTTCAACGGAAAGATTAAGAAAAGTATACCAGACGCTTGATTTTATAGTAAGTGATTACTTTAATCGACATTACATTAATCGACATGTAAAATATAAGCTAGAATTCACTTTTTAAAAAATTATGTTACATAAAATTATTCTGCCAAAATAGTTAATTGAACCGTTCAGAAGCAAATTTTGGTTGAATAACTCTCAAATTATTTAGTAAAACCACCTTATTCTATCAAGCTTTTCTTTGTTCACTTAGGATCATTCTAAATATCTATGATTTAAATTCCGTTTCATTTATTATCCTTGGACTGTGCTTTCCTAAAGAAGCTGTGCCATTATCTAGTGACCTTCATATGATTGTTGTTAATAACGGCCGTCTCTATGGTGAACAGCTTGTTTGTTCCTAATAAGTGGTGCGACCGTATGCAATCGTAGTCACTCAGAAATCATTCGGGCGCTGTATTTTGTACTGATGAAAAACGAACGACTTAGAAATATTATTATTATTTCTAGTGTATTTGGTTGAGGAAGAATCATTGAAAGACGATAAAAATATTTTGGATGAGTGTGCTGTTTAAAAATCGTGTTATTGAGGTTCCATTTCAAATCTTACTACATCAACTGGGATTGCCTATACTTTTTCTCTTTAATATTGCATAACGCTCCGTGATTTTTCGCAAAGTCAATTGATTTTTCGTTATTAGTGTTTGAAAGAAAATGGTCACTTCAACACGCAAATCAACTCACTTCAACAAGGTTGCTATGGAGGCTGTCATATAACTAACAGCACCGCCATTTGACGTACCTGTGGCATTCATAATGCATTCGAGTATCCCTTATTTGACCAATCAGCTTAAAAACTATCTTTTCCGGATGGGATTCATAAAAGATAACAACAAATACTTATTCCACAACCTATTAACAATAAATGGTCTCAGCAACATTGAGTATGTACGCTTCCCTATAAATGCAGCTTTTTTACAAAACTCCGAAGGTTTGCCACATTTTACGATTAGCGCAGGGCCGGATCCAGGAGTTTTTTTAGGGGGGGGGGGGGTGCAATATAGTTTGATCCGATAAACTTGCGGTACAAGCAATTTTAATTAACGCAAACTTGCGTTAATTAGGTAAATTACACTACTTTAGACTATGTTAGGGGGGGGGGGGCACGCCCCCTTGTCCCCCTCTGGATCCGCCACTGCGAGCAATGCTTAGATTGAATATGAAAATCAAGCTTAAAACGAAAAAAAATATTTTGCTATTAAAGTATAATTGAAACTTAAAACGAACAGAAATTAAATAAACAATCAATGCGAACAAACATAAAACAGGTATTAATGTAAATAAATAAATAAAATCTTAAAACTTAAATTGAATATGCAAATCAAGTTTGAATCGAATATAAATAACTACAAACAAGAGTTTGGGTATCGCCTCACTGCAGAAGTCTAAAACCTACTGCGTCATTGGCGCTTTACTGAAAACTATATGACTCTTGAACAGTCTTGGAAAGTATAAACAAAATCAAATTGAATATTAGATATATAATGATATTAATATTTGAAAGATCCATCAGTTCAAGATTTTTTTTTTTCAATTTAATTTCTATTTTCATTTTCAATGCGGTAAGAACTGAAAAAGAATAAATTTGTAATATACGAGTAATTCGTTTTCAGTGAAGCGCCAATGACGCAGAAGGCTTTAGGTTTTTACAGTTAAAGAAGGGGGCAGTATCTAAATTTTGTTTGTAGTGAAACTATATTTGTCTTGAACAATCTTGGAAAAAACTAATAAATTAAACTGAATATTTGATGTATAATGATATTAATTGCTGAAAGCTCATCAGTTCAAAATTTTATTGTAATTTTAATATTTATTTTCAATATTAAGTACAAAAGAAAACACTTGTAATATAATTCGTTTTCAGAAAAGCGCCAATGACGGAGTAGATTTTAACCTTTATTTTTCTTTGAAAAAATTATTTTTCGGAAAGTTTTTTTTTAATTAATTTTTGTTCGTTTTTGGTTGCAAAACGTTTCAAGTTTTTATGGCATGGGGGGGGGGGGTTTGCTTACTGTCCGATTATTCTTGACTTTAAAAAACGGATCTAGAACTTTCGATTTAAATCGAATGAGGGTTTTTTCAAAGTCTATACGATTACCTCTTTGATAAAAGCCTTATATATGAACAATAGACAACTTGCATAACTTGTGGACAGCGATTGACAACAATGAATGGATTGAAAAAATAGCTTCAATAAGGGTGTTTGGACCATTTCACTTGCTGACACAGAGAGATAACGACTGTTTGGAATTAACCTTAATAGGATTTTGTTTGCCAAAGCTTTTTTGCATCTATCGCAGAGTATGTATTTTAACCTTATAATTGGATAGTTATAATAGATTTACTATGTGTTCTTTTATACAAAGCTTTACCTTATTAGTCTTTGTGGTGGGGGCAGCGTAGTTGGCATAAAGAAAAAAAGCTTTAGCATAGGCAGTAGGAGAGGGGGAGGGGGAGGTTGGAGACTCATCCAATCCAATACGGGGCGGAACTTCACTTATCTCCTCCGTTCCCGATTTAGGAGATTAGACAGACTCATTGGGCTGTAGAATGATGGACCGTTTGAATTGTGGAAGACATCAAAATATTCAAAAATACTTCATATTTCTAGTTATTGCAGGATTGATTTCATAGATTGTGCAATGGTGAGCCCCCTTAATATCTCCCATTTGCACTGCAAATGGGAGGATATCAGGGGGTCGGGTTTAATGCTAAGGGGTGGGTGGGCAGGGCTGGCTGTACACAACAAAATGAGAAGGTTTTAGATAAAGACCCAATAAGACATTAAAGCCTTATGGTCTTTATGACCTTTGTTTTTCGATTGTCTAAAACTTAGTAACAGAAAAAAATTAATTAAGGAAACTAAAACAACTTTACAAAAGAGATAACCATTAACAAGCACTATATAAGGCTATCCTCACATTTGCGCTACAAATGGGAGGACATTAGGGGGTCGGGTTTAATCCTAAAGGGTGGGCGGACGGGGCTGGCTGTGTACAATCTTCCCGTTGGTGGCTCTGTTTTTACCAATCTTTGTGCACAAATAAAAAACAATAAAACATCGAAACCTTTTTGGCTTTATGAACTTTAGTTTTCTATTGTCTAAAACTTAGTAACATAAGAAAATTAATTTAAAAAACTAAATTTATTTATTATTTTACATAAATGTCTATTGTATGTTTCTTTGCATTGATTGTTCATTTAATGATTGTTTAATTTGTTTATATGCCCCCAGGGCATAACTTACAACGCCTACCCCCGGGCCCTGGTGGGCTGTGTCGACACCGGAGTTTCTTGTTATCAGAACTTTGAACTATTTAAACAAAATGTCTATCTCAAAATTTTTATCTAATGCATTTAGGGCGTGGAGGAGGGGGGGGGGGCTAGTTGCCCTCCAATCACTGTCGAAAAAAGGGCACTAGCCCTTTGAATTTTTAATCAAATAAGCCTTTTTTGAAGTTTCTACGCCAACGTCTTCTGTAAAAACCTTGTATGCCCCCAGGGCATAACTTAAAACCCTTGCCCTGAGGGTTGTGGGGGAGTGTCCTCCTCAAAACATAGTTTCTAACTGGAATTCAACTACGCTGAACAAAATGGCTATCTCAAAATTTTAATTGGATGTGTTTGGGGGAATGATGGGCGTGAAGGGGGGGCTAGTTGCCCTCCAATCACTTTCGACTATTAAAAAGGACATTAGCCCTTTGAATTTCTAATCGAATGAGCCTTTTTTGAAGTTTCTAAGACAACGCATTCTATAAAAACCTTATATGCCCCAGGGCATAACTTAAAACCCTTGCCCTGAGGGTTGTGGGGGAGCGTCCTCCTTAAAAACATATTTTCTATCTGGAAATCAACTACGCTGAACAAAATGGCTATCTAAAAATTTTGATTGGATGTGTTTGGGGGAATGATGGGTGTAAGGGGGCTAGTTGCCCTCCAATCACTTTCGACTATTAAAAAAGCCACTAGCCCTTTGCATTTCCAATCGAATGAGCCTTTATTGAAGTTTCTACGACAACGCCTTCTATAAAAACCTTATATGCCCCATGGGCATAACTTAAAACCCTTGCCTGAGGGTTGTGGGGGAGTGTCCTCCTCAAAACATAATTTCTATCTGGAAATCAACTACGCTGAACAAAATGGCTATCTCAAAATTTTGACTTGATGTGTTTGGGGGAATGATGGGCGTGGGGGGGGGGCTAGTTGCCCTCCAATCACTTTCGACTTATAAGAAGGGCACTAGCCCTTTGAATTTCCAATCGGATGAGTCCTTATTGAAGTTTCTACGACAATGCTTTCTATAAAAACCTTATATGTCCCCAGGGCAAAACTTACAACCCTTGCCCTGAGGGCTATGGGGGAGTGTCCTCCTCAAAAACATATTTTCTATTAGGAAATCAACTACGCTGAACAAAATGGCTATCTCAAAATTTTGATTGGATGTGTTTGGGGGAATGATGGGCGTGGGAGGGGGACTAGTTGCCCTCCAATCACTTTTGACCCTTAAAAATGGAACTAGAACTCTCGATTTGCAATCAAATGAGCCCTCTCTAAAGTTTATACGAGCATCCATTCCATAAAAACTATATATGCCCCTAGAACATTACTCATAACGCCTGCCTTTGGTCCCTGGCGGGTTCCGTCGACACAGGAATTTTTCTTATCTGACATTTGAACTATTTTAATGAAATGGCTATTATAAAATTTTATCGGATGGTCTTGGGGAAAAAAGGGTGTGTGGGGGGCTAGTTGCCCTCGGATATCTTTTGACTCTTAAAAATTGAACTTAAACTTTCAATTTCCAATCAAATGAGCCCCTTCTGAAGTTTATACGAGCATCCCTTTCATAAGAACCATATATGCCCCCAGGGCATAAGTTATAACCCTTGCCCCTGAAGACTGTGGGGGGAATGTCCTGCTCAAACATATAATTTCCAGAACTTTCAACTACGTTGAACAAAATGGCTAAATCAAAATTTTTGATTGGATGTGTTTGGGGAAATGGTGGGCGTGGAAGGGGTGTCAGTTGCCTTAGAATCACTTTCGACTATTATAAAGGGAGTTAGCCATTTAAATTTCTAATCGAATGAGCCCTTTCTGAAGTTTCTGCGACAACGTTGTCTATACAAAATCTTTACAACCCTTGCCTTGAGGGCTGTGGGGGAATGGTCATCCTCAAAGACCCAATTTCCAGAATTTAAAACTACGTTTAATAAAAGGGATATCTCAAAATTTTGATTGGATGTGTTTGGGCAAAAGGTGGGCGTGAGAGGGGGGTTAGTTGCCCTCCAATCACTTTCAAAAAAAGGGCACTAGCCCTTTGAATTTTCAATCGAATGAGCCTTTTTTGAAGTTTCTACGACAGCGCCTTCTATAAAAACCTTGTATGCCCCCAAGGTATAACTTAAAACCCTTGCCCTGAGGGTTGTGGGGGAGTGTCCACCTCAAAAACATATTTTATAACTGGAAATCAACTACGCTGAACAAAATAGCTATCTCAAAATTTTGATTGGATGTGTTTGGGGGAATGATGGGCGTGGGGGGGGGGGCTACTTGCCCTCCAATCACTTTCGACTATTAAGAAGGGCACTATCCATTTTAATTTCCAATCGAATGACTCCTTTTTAAGTTTCTACGAAAACGCTTTCTATAAAAACCTTATATGCCCCCAGGGCATAACTTAAAACCCTTGCCCTGAGGGGTGTGGGGGAGTGTCCTCCTCAAAAACATATTTTCTATAAGGAAATCAACTACGCTGAACAAAATGGCTGTCTCAAAATTTTGATTGGATGTGTTTGGGGGAATGATGGGCTTGGGAGGGGGGGGGGGCTAGTTGCCCTCCAATCACTTTTGAACCTTAAAAAGGGCACTAGAACTCTCGATTTCCATTCGAATGAGCCCCCTTTGAAGTTTCTACGACGAACCCTTCCATATGAAGTGCCTCTGGGAAAAAAAACACAATAATAATAAAACATTTGAGCCGTATGGCCTTTACTATAGGCAACGCTATAGCGTTGCCTTTGATTTCTGATCGTTTTTTAAATAATTCCCCCTTCATGGGAGATCGGGCACCCCCTTCATGGAAAATTCCTTCCCCCATGAAAAATTCCTAAGTGGAAAGATCCCCCCACGTAACCCCTTCCCCCACCAGAAAAAATCCCCCCAGAAAATGTCTGTATACTTCCCAATAACCAATACTAAATCTTAAACAATAGACAAAGCTCATGACTTGTAGCCCTTCCCCCGAGGACTGCGGGGGATTAAGTCATCCTCAAAGACATAGCTTCTAAATTTTTCGATTATGATGAACAAAATGGCTTTCTCAAAATATTGATTGGATGACTTTGGGAGGGGGCTAGTTGCCCTCCAATTTTTTGGTCACTTGAAAAGGGCACTAGAACTTTTAATTTCCGTTCAAATGAGCCCTCTCGCAATATTCTAGGACCAATGGGTCCATACGATCACACCTGAAAAAAAGGAAAGAAAAACAACATACATCCGTGATCTTTCTTCTGGCAAAAAATACAAATTCCAAATTTTTGCAGATAGGAACTTGAAACCTCTACTGTAGGGTTCTTTGATACGCTGAACCCGATGGTATGATTTTCATTAAGATTCTATGGCTTTTAGGGGTTGTTTTCTCCTTTTTTGAAAATAAGGCAACTGTTCTCAGGTTCTTAACTTTTGATGGGTAAGAGCAAAATTGTCGAAACTTATATATTTGAAATCAGCATAAAAATCTGATTTTTTTGATGTATCGATTGGTTACTATTGAGCCGGGTCGCTCCTTACTTACAGTTCGTTACCACAAACTGTTTGATAATGACTAAAATGGGTGAGATGGTTAGGGCACGTTCTGCGGATGAAGGATGACGGACTGGTAAAGATTATCCTTTTCGGCTAACCGTCTAGGGCTAAACGGAAAACAACCTTCGGCTTGGATGGGAGGATGTCGTAAGGAAAAAATTATTTGAAATGAGAACTTTCTGAGAGGGTATAAAGAGGGAGGCTTTGAATAGATTTGAATGGAAGAGGAGCGTGCGTAGCTGTGTTGGGCTGAAACAGCTTGGTGCTGCGGTGAGCAGTTAATAATAGTAGTAGTAGTAGTATCTTCAATAATCCTAGATTACCAAATCTTTGCGAAAATGTGCAAATTGTGGAATAGACCATGTTTCCTAGAGCCTTAAATCTGAAGTGCTATGTGAACTGCAAGAAAGCTATGTCCAGTGCCTCAAAGTGATTCACTCAACGCGTGCGAGCTTTGTATGTGTGAACATAAACGGTACTAAAAGATCCTTTGCTTGATGAACTGTCAGCCCACGATATTTTTATGGAAGAACACCTTTTAGGAAAGGTTCATATCTCTAGTCTTAAGCAAAACTCTTCCCACATACCTGCGAGGCACGTAAAACAAAAGGTCGTCTATCCCCCAGTATAGCAATTTTCATCAAGGGGCTATTGACGCCATCTATGTTACATTCGGGCAATAATGTTCTGGCGATTCAGTATGGGAATCTTGTCCCTGTATAACTTTAATAAATAATAACTTTAATAAATCAAATAATATTAACATCTTGATTACTAAATATCACTATATGTATATTAAACTGACAATGCAAATTGATTTGTATTTTTTTCAGTAAAGTGCAAATTTTGTTCTGCCCTTGGGAAGGCATAGGGGTTTTGAGCCCATCTTATGTTATATTCTGCTCGTTTTGATTTTGACTCGGTTATTTATTGTAATTTCTGTTTGTTTTGGGTTTCATTTATTTATTGATGCTGATTTGTGGTAGTTTCACGCTTGGTAGATTATTTGATTTTATTTTTGCTCATTTTTTGTTTAATGGAGTTCTTTACTTTTCTCTGAAAAACTTATTTTGTGGGATTTTTAAAAAAACATTAATTTCTGTTCGTTTTATATTGATATAATCTTTTCAGGGAAACAGAAAATAATGCTTTAAATCTTTTCTTTTTTTGAAGACTTTATGGTTTGGCCTGCTATTTGTATGCTGGAGAAAAATTTTCAGCAATTTTTAATAACATACACCCTTTTAAAAATCTGGACACGAATAGTAGTGTTTAATTTAGTTTCATACCTCCTCTAGTTGACCTGAAATGGAAAACTTAATACCATTTGCAAAAAAATCTGTTAACTTTCTTTGATAGCTTGGATACACTTACGCTATTGTGATTTGGTTAAATTTTAAGAGCAGAAGCAGCCCCGAAAGTTTGAACATAATACCCCAGTCGTTCTTGGGATACTGCTGAGATGCCTTATAGGGAATTAGCATTAACACAGTGCATTTATGATTTAATCTTAAGGCAACATTTAGTTTTTAAACATAATGGGCAAATGGGAGGGTGGGCGTGGGAGGGGGATGAGTTGCCCTCCAATCACTTTCGACTATTAAAAAGGGCATCAGCCCTTTCTATTTTCAATCGAATGAGCTCTTTTCGAAGTTCCCACGACAAATCCCTTGATACGAAGTGCCCTGGTCTCTGGTCAACAACAACAAAAAAAGAAATACATTATACCCACATCGATCTTTACTATAAAAATGTCAAGCCTTCCAATCACTTTTGACTATTAAAAAGGGCACTAGGCCTTTCGATTACCAATCGAATGAGCCCTTTTTGAAACGACAACGCTTTCTATAAACCCCTTATATGCCCGCAGGGCATAAATTACAACCCTTACACTAAGGGCTATTAGGGTGGTTGTCATCCTCTAAGGCTTAATTCCCAGAACTTTCAACTACGTTAAACAAAATGGTTATCTCAAAATTTTTATTGGATGTCTTTGGGGAAATGGTGGGCATGAGAGGGGCGGTAGTCACTCTCCAATCACTTTCAACTTTAAAAGTGACACTAGCCCTTTCAATTTCCAATCAAATGAGCCCTTTTGAAGTTTCTACGACAACACTTCCAATAAAAATCTTATATGCCCCCAGGGCATAGCTTACAACCCTTGCCCTAAGGGCTGCGGGGGTGTCATTCTCAAAGACCTAATTTCCAGAACTTTCTACTACGTTGAACAAAATGGCTATATGAAAATTTTGATTGGATGTGTTTGGAGGAATGGTGGGCGTGAGAGGGGGGTTAGTTTCCCTCTAATCACTTTTGACTATTAAAAAGGGCACTAGCCCTCTCAATTTCCAACCGTATGAGCTCCTTTTGAAGTTTTATGACAACTCTATCTACAAAACCTTATATGCCCCCAGGGCAAAACTTACAACCATTGCCCTTGGGGCTCTGGGGGGTTTATCATCCTTAAATCATAATTTTCAGAACTTTCAACTACGTTGAACAAAATGGCTATCTCTAAACTTTGATTGAATGTTTTTGCGGAAATGGTGGGCGTGAGAGGGGGGTTAATTACTCTCCACTCACTTTCGAGTATTAAAAAGGGCAATATCAATTTCCAATCACATGAGCCCTTTTTGAAATTTCTACAACAACTTTCTATATAAACTTTATATGCCCCCAAGGCTTAACTTACAACCCTTGCACTGAGGGCTCTGAGGGAGTTTTCATACTAAAAGACCTAATTTCAAGAACTTTCAACTACGTTGAACAAAATGGATATTTCAAAATCCAGATTGGATGTATTTGCGAAAATGGTGGGCGTAAGAGGGGCGTTAGTCGCTCTCCAATCACTTTCAACTATTGAAAAAGGCACTAGCCCTTTCAATTTCCAATTGAATGAGCCCTTTTGATGTTTCTACGACAACGCTTTCAATAAAAACCTTATATGTCCCCAGGGTATAGCTTACAACCCTTACCCTGAGGCCTGTGGGGGGGGGGAGGGGGAGGGGTTTTCATCCTGAAAGATATTCCAAGTTTCCAAAACTTTCAACTACGTTGAACAAAATGGCTATCTAAAAATTTTGATTGGGTGTATTTGGGGAAAAGGTGGGCGTGATAGGGGGGGGGGCAATTACTCTCCACTCACTTTCGACTATTAAAAAGAGCAATTTCAATTTCCAAACAAATGAGACCTTTTTGAAATTTTTACAACTTTCTATATAAACCTTATATACCCCCAGGGCATAACTTACAACCCTTTGCATTGAGGGCTCTGAGGGGGGTTATCATCCTAAAAGACCTCATTTCCAGAACTCTCAACTACGTTGAACAAAATGGATACCTCAAAATTTTGATTGGATGCGTTTGGGGAAATAGTGGGCGTGAGAGGGGGCTTATTTGCCCTTCAATCACTTTCGACTATTAAAAGGGCACTAGCCCTTTCAATTTTGAATTGAATGAGCCCTTTTTGATGTTTTTACAACATCGCTTTCTATAAAAACCTTACCTACTCCCAGGGCATAACTTACAACCCTTGCCCTGAGGGTTGTGGGGGGGATGGG
>JAQQPU010001490.1:41460-56432 GCA_029168905.1 Artemia sp. Kazakhstan ARC1039 | reverse complement strand
CCCCCCCCCCCCCCCACAATCCTCAGGGCAAGGGTTGTAAGTTACGCCCTGGGAGCATGTAAGGTTTTTATAGAAAGCGATGTTGTAAAAACATCAAAAAGGGCTCATTCAATTGAAAATTGAAAGGGCTAGTGCCCTTTTAATAGTCGAAAGTGATTGAACGGCAACTAACCCCCCTCTCACGTCCACCATTTCCCCAAACGCATCCAATAAAAATTTTGAGATATCCATTTTGTTCAACGTAGTCGAAAGTTCTGGAAATTAGGTCTTTTAGGATAATAACCCCCTCAGAGCCCTCGGTGCAAGGGTTGTAAGTTATGCCCTGGGGGCATATAAGGTTTATATAGAAAGTTGTTGTAAAAATTTCAAAAAGGGCTCATTTGTTTGGAAATTGAAATTGCCCTTTTTAATAGTCGAAAGTGAGTGGAGAGTAATTGACCCCCCTCTCACACCCACCTTTTCCCCAAACACATCCAATCAAAATTTTTAGATAGCCATTTTGTTCAACGTAGTTGAAAGTTTTGGAAATTAGGTCTTTAAGGATGACAACCCCCCCCCCCCCCCTACAGCCCTGAGGGAAATGGTTGCAAGTTATACCCTGGGGGCATATAAGGTTTTTATTGAAAGCGTTTTCGTAGAAACTTCAAAAGGGCTCATTCAATTGGAAATTGAAAGGTCTAGTGCCATTTTAATAGTTGAAAGTGATTGGAGAGCGACTAACGCCCCTCTTACACCCACCATTTTCCCAAACACATTCAATCAAAATTTTGAGATATAAGATAAGATTTATTGCTGAAAAACGGCTATCACAAGCCCAAAAGGGCCGAATTCGCACTTTAGCGTGAAATAAAGCGAAAAAAGAACAACAAAAACAAATAATCAAAAAACAGGAAATTATAAAAGGGTCAATGTCAAATACGTAAAAATCTTAAAAACAAAGACAGAATAAACTCATAAAATTAGAAGGCCAATGTCAAGTCATCAAGAATGCAAAAAAAAACGAAAACTCATAAAATTAACAAGGGGATAAGGTAAATTTAAAACAAAAACATAAGTTAGTTGGTGACTAACAAACATAAATATAAAACCTCCAAATTTGCAAAATGAGTATTAAAATTAATAACTATGAGGTACAGAGTGAGTGAGGGGGGGGGGGGGAGGCAGCGGAGATTCACTGGTGGAAAATGTCAACTATGTAAGGGATAAAAGTTCTTCTATATCTTTCAGTGCAAACTCTTATTGGGGCAAGAAGGGGGATTTTTGTTGACACAGAACGCGGGAGGCGGGGTCGAAGGGGTGAATATTGACCAGGGAAAGGGGAATTGTTCGAGGGTTATGAAGGGCATTGTTAGCAAAACGCAAGGTAATTTTTGCTCTCCTTTCCTTAAGGGTGATATCCATTTTGTTCAACGTAGTTGAAAGTTCTTGAAATTATGTCTTTTTGGATGATAGCCCCCTCAGAGCCCTCAGTGCAAGGGTTGTAAGTTAAGCCCTGGGGGTATAATAAAAATAGGGCATATAAAGTTTATATAGAAAGTTGTTGTAGAAATTTCAAAAAGGGCTCATTTGATTGGAAATTGAAATTGCCCTTTTTAATAGTCGAAAGTGAATGGAGAGTAATTAACCCCCCTCTCACGCCCACCATTTCCCCAAAAACATTCAATCAAAGTTTTGAGATAGCCAATTTGTTCACGTAGTTGAAAGTTCTGGAAATTATGTATTTAAGGATGATAAACCCCCCAGAGCCCAAGGGCAAAAGTTGTAAATTATGCCCTGGGGGCATATAAGGTTTTTATAGATAGAGTTGTCGTAAAACTTCAAAAGGGGCTCATTCAATTGTAAATTGAGAGGACTAGTGCCCTTTTTAATAGTCGAAAGTGATTGGAGGGTAACTAACCCCTCTTTTACGCCCACCATTCCTCCAAACACATCCAATCAAAATTTTCAGATAGCCATTTTGTTTAACGTAATAGAAAGTTCTTGAAATTAGGTCTTTGAGAATGACACCCCCCGTAGCCCTCAGGGCAAGAGGTGTAAGTTATGCCCTGGGGGCATATAAGATTTTTATTGAAAGTGTTGTCGTATAAAATTCAAAAGGGCTCATTTGATTTGAAATTGAAAGGGCTAGTGCCATTTTTAATAGTTTAAAGTGATTGGAGAGGGACTGCCACCCCTCTCACGCCCACCATTTCCCCAAACACATCCAATCAAAATTTTGAGATAGTCATTTTGTTTAACGTAGTTGCGTGAAATACAAATACAAATGATTGTGCATTGACAGTTTAATATACATATAATGATATTTAGTAATCAAGATGTTAATATTATTTGATTTATCAAAGTTATAAAAGTGAAAACATTTATATTTTTTTTCAGTAAAGTGCAAATTTTGTTCTGGGCTTGGGAAGGCATAGGGGGTTTTGAGCCCAACTTAAGTTAATTTCTGCTCGTTTTGAGTTTGACTCGGTTATTTATTGTAATTTCTGTTCGTTTTGGGTTTCATTTATTTATTGATGCTGATTTGTGGTAGTTTCACGCTTGGTAGATTATTTAATTATATTTTTGCTCATTTTTTGTTTAATGGAGTTCTTTACTTTTCTTTGAGAAACATATTTTGTGGAAAAAGTTTTTTTAATTAATTAGTATAAGAGGCTAGTTTACAGTAATGCAACAATTACCTTCTCAAAAATTCGAAAATTTGAACATTTGGGTAAAGCAGAATAAGAAAAAAAATTATTTCATGAGCACGAAATAATTTTTGCATTTTTAGCAGCTCACTAGGGCAATATTTTTTGTTTCAGCAATATTGATATTCCGCCAAATTTATTTTTACGCAATACTAAATTCATTTGAGCGCTAAGTCTTGATTTTTATTTTTATTTCTCTAAAAAGTAGTATTTTTTTCACGGGCCTAGTGCTACCGTCCACTTTGACTAATCATTTCTGTTCATAGTTACGGTTAACTTTACTAAGTTA
Source organism: Artemia sp. Kazakhstan ARC1039 (assembly GCA_029168905.1). Lineage (NCBI taxonomy): Eukaryota > Metazoa > Arthropoda > Branchiopoda > Anostraca > Artemiidae > Artemia > Artemia sp. Kazakhstan ARC1039. The sequence goes on along the minus strand of JAQQPU010001490.1, from coordinate 53,456 downwards.
TTTTTTTTGGACCGAGGAAGAGGAACGGTATAAAGTCTTAACAACTTTAGTAGCTTTTTAATTGCTAAAGAAATTAGGGGCCTGTCTTTGCTCCTTTATTAGTGGTGATACTAGAAACCTGGCCCAGGGCAAAAAAAAGCAACTTTTAAAATAAAAGAGATAGAATTTTTTTTAACGCTGATCAATACTCCTTGAAGAGTAAAATCAACTCTTGATAACTCGAACCTTGATAACTCAAAATCCTCGACATCTCGAATTATTTTCAATCCGCTTGAAAAAACCTGTATAAGTCGAAGAAAAAAAAACACATGCATAATCCGAAATAATTTTGCGGTTATATTTTACCTCTGTAAGTCAGAATGACCCACAAATTACCTCTATAACTCGAAATTCAGTAGATAAATAGTCTTTTAATTTCCATTTTACCTACAGAAACTAAAGTTTACCTCTGTATCTCGAAGTTTTTTCAACGGGCCTCTGTTAGTCGAAACACCGGTATACAGATTGCAACATGTAAACTTTGATATGCATTAATCTTGTTTAACATATTTTATATCAGATTCTGTTAATGTTCAGGTGTCTGTTTCCTAGCAAAATAAATTTATTATTGACATTTGAAAGTCAAGTCTTGACACTTGAAAGTAAAGTCTTGATGTATCAGGTCTATAATACACTAATAAAGTTAGGCAATTTTGTACCTCTGTAGCTGGAATTTTCACTTGGCTTACCTCTGTAACTCATTACCTTTATAAGTCAAACTTTATGTACAGTGACCTCTATAACTCGAACTTTGCATAAGTCGAGCTATACGTAACTAGGAGAAAAATCGAATTTCGAAAATCGAATGAATTTCGAGTAAGCAAGAGCCGACTGCTCATTGTGATCTTTGTATATATTTGATACATGTGTATTGTGATAGTTTTTTGTCTGTGGAAAAAATCTATTATTTCGAGGAGCTGACTGCTCCTCTGTTGTAGTAGTCTACATACTAAATAAACTAAAGAATTACTATACTCAAACTCATTGTCAGCAACTCATTGCAAAAAGAAGCTACAGGGAGAAAGTAGGAATTTGGCTTCTCCAGCATCCCCCTACTCCTCCAGGTACCAGCTTCTCAGCCGTAAATTAGGCAAGTTACGACTCGTTAGAACTGTAATTACACAAGTTTTTAGTCTGCATGGTCAAATGACCTAAGCAGGGCTAGGGCCCCTCCTTCGCTCCCCCGCCATCCCACTTCCAAATTTTTTGCGGAATTATAGCGCAGTACACCTTTCTTAAATAAACACATGCAATGACTTTCAATGTGGATGAATTAAGGCACGCAATACCCCCTCTCTTCTTAAAAACCTTTTACCCGATAGTTAGACATGCTTTACCTATTTTGAAGTAAAATCATGCAACGTTTAGACGTAAAATCAAACTGAATAGATTCATTCAACAATGAATTTAAACAATAAGAGAAAATACATTATCTTATAACTTGCAAGGCTCTGAGCTAGGGAATGCAGGGAGAACCGTGCGGAAAGGCAAAATATGGTCCCTTAGCCCCCTCAAATGACCCCTTCCTTCCCGCTGCAACTCCAAATTTTTGGCAGAACATTATAAATATTACACTCTGTTTAAATCGAACATACAATGATCTGTATGACTCATGGCATACAAAAGCACAACTCCCCTATCCTAACAGCTTTTTAGAAGATAGATCGATATATTGTAACTAGTTGCAAGACTTCCAATCAGTATGATTAGATAGCCAAAGTGAGACATTTGCCTCTCCAGCCCATTCTCCTACCTCCAGCTTCTGAAGAGTTTCCAATTCCTCTCGTCACTAGATTTTTAGCAGAAAAGTAGGTATATTAAGCCCTATTTGAATGAAATCATATGTTCAGTGTGGATCTGCATAATCGGAGGCACAAATATGGCCATTGGACCTTCTGGGGCAATGCACCAGGTTCCATGACACAACTTTCCACAGGTTCCATTACACAAGAGATTCGCTGGAGATAGTAGAGGGCTGTTGAGAACGTGAGTGACACAAAAACTTCACATTTATTTTATTCAATGAAAGACCAATCTCAGAATACGCATAGACCAGTCAAATAAAATTCTTCTCGATTTAGGACAATAATCTGCTAGGAATAAACATAGCGTCTGCAAAATTCAGTACTGTAATATCACACTACTCCACAAAAGAACCTGTGGCTCAATTATTGTAAAAAAGAGGGGAGTTGATAGCTTCCCGCCTAGCCCCTTAATATACAGGAGTCAACACAACAAGCCTATTTGCCAGAGCAGGCGACTCAAGAAATTCGAACTGTCCTATTATCCTACGGTATAGATCTCAACTAGATACAACAATAGACCTACACAGCACTTAAACGCTAACGCCTTTTAACGCCTTAAACGCTAAGACCTACACAGCACTTAAACGCCTTTTAAGTGCTAACGAGCACTTAAAAGGAGTTGCGCATGTACGCCATAGTCGAAAGCTATCCTAAGCACAAGCTTAATTACAACCATCGAAATGTTTTCATCCTAATAAATCAGCAATCTAAACGAACTCGCATAAAAAGCAAAATTTGATTACTGACACAAATTTTGGTGCTCCCAATAGGTTCACTAAATAGATACAAATCCAACTGCCTGAAATTAGTGCATTCTATCCATAACACTTATACACAACATCAACTGCTATGAGATAAATGAGACCAAACCCCCACAGAAGACACAAAATTCATTTATAGTTTTGATATTGATACAACTGGTGGAGAAAACATCGATTAGCCTATATGCTATGGCTGTGTATTTCAGAAAGGACTTAATCAAATTGGCTTCTAACAAAACATATATTGTTCAGTAACAAAGTTTTAAAGTTTTTTTTTCTTCTACCAGTCCCCATTTCTAGGGAGCATTCACGTAATTGCATAAAGTTAAGATAAAGAAATTGATGAAGAAGTGGAATTAGTCAGGGACATTCTAACGTATATTAATACAGAAGCTGCTTACCTGTCTAAAAGAGCCGATCTCTTTTCACTACTAGCTTCAAACTGAACCACAGTTACTTTTTCAATGAACGAAACCAAAAGAGCTGAAAATTGCAAGTCCATCTTCTTAATCGTTTCTTCAAAAGTATCAGCCGTTGAAATCTGCTTCGGCTCTTGCTGAGCCTATCAAAGAAAACAACAATTAAGGGGAAGCTAATTGTGAACGTGGGCCAAATCATTTTTGACATTCTCTTGGTATCAATTATTATAAGCAGACTCACTAAACTTAGTCAAAGCTCAGACAAAAAGGTTTAATGCCATTATAGTACCGATAACACGATATGGCCTGTTTTTTTCTAAATTAGTATTTCCACTTGCCTTTTTACGTACTAGTTTTCAGCAGCTTTTTAACTTCGAGGCAAAAAAAAATCTTCAGGTCATGACGATCACCTGTATATTCATTATAAAGCTGCAATTGTACACATTTTAAGCTTTTTTTTCATCAAAAATCTAACTAGGCAACTAAAAATCGACAACAGATCAAGACTGTCGACAAGAATTTAGAACTCAAGACATTCAATGAACCCTGTTAATGAAACCTCTCAGCCAATGAGCTGGAACTATCCGTAACCCGGAAGTTATTTTTTTTTATTTTGTATGAATATAGTTTGTTTTAATCGTAATATTTTTGTTTATCTGCTGATGACGATCACTTATGTATATAGTCGAAATATCTAGAACCATTTCGATCTGTTGTTCACTGTCTAATAAAATGACTTATCCCAATTTGAACTTTTATTTGTTCGTCATAGAAGGGCAGTGTTTTCTTTAAAAAATAATACCTACGTCGTATATACGGGGATGATAGACCAAGCAAGTGTACAACTGTAAATTCAACATTATTTCATTTACAATTGGAAGAAGAAGAAGACTGTGCCACCTTCATTAAAAATTCAACTTACATTTCGGCAATATTAAAGACTTTAAATGAACCCTCTCAGCCAAAGAACCAAAAACTTTCTGTGACCAGGAAGTAATTATTTTTTCTGTATAAATACAGTTTGTTTTAATTTTAATACTTTAGTTTATCTGCTGATGACGATCACTGGTGTATCTGGTCGAACTGTCCAGGACTTTTTTGTTTTTCACTGTCTTATAAACTGACACATCCCTATCTGAAATTTTATTTAATGGACCTCAACACGAGACTTAACATCCTTTCCTGCCTGGTGTTGTCAATGGACAACGTTCAACTTTGAATAATAAAGCAAATATGAAAGTAATTTCAATATCTACATTTAGACTTAGTCACTTTAAACCGATTCTCTTCCTTTTGACTTGATTTGGTGAAAGAAAAATATTTATTATTCTAATTAGAATGACCACACCTTTTCCTAAAATTTAGTTGTCTAAATTTGCTCCACTTACAACTCACACCAAAACGGTTGTTTAGGGATGATTAAGATGTATTTGTACTTATCCAAATACAGAAGTAACAAGCTATTGCTTAGATTTCATTTCACCCCAAAATTGTCACGCAGATCGAAACTACGAGACTTGAAACTAGGTGGCGTCAATTGACAAGAGAAGGTCGGAAAGGGTTAATCACGGTTATTCCGCTAATAAACAAAAATCCATCGATTCAGAGGTACATAGATTCCTATATAAATATAGTGTATTACGGTAATCACCTGGCAAAAAAAAAAAAAAAAAAAAAAAAAAAAAAAAAAAAAAAAAAAAAAAACTGTCTTCCTACTTTAGTAACTGAAATAAATGAGCACTTGAACAAGGTCTAGACCCTACTCATCCATCCAGTTCCCCAGGACAAAACAGTATAACCAATCCGACAGTCCGAAAATCAAGTCCAAAATAGAGCAAAATCAGCATCAATAAGCATACGTCTATGTTCCAAAACCAAGCTATAGCACCTTAAATCTACAAAAACATTATATTCCCAAGGTGATCACCATATATTGGGGCTCGTCAGATGAAAACTCATTGCCTAAATGGGTTTCGGCGCTTAAATTTCATTACCCAGGCAATTGAGCGCGCCATGCCATAATCTGGCATACCCCTATATAGTGCCACCAATGGAATAAACATAAACAAAACCCAAAACATCCAAAAAATAAAAATATATACCCCAGAAAAATTTTTTCCAAACATTCTTAACCAACCTTCAAATAACACTGAGAGCCGAACTTCAAACGATTTAAATACAAACAAATAAATAACACTAGTCCTCCACCCGGAACAATTTCACTTTCACTCAAATTCTAAGAATTAAATTCCGAATATTCCACCATAATCTTTACCACAGGTGTCGCAATCCAACCCTCAACAACCGGGAAGATAAACCAATTCCGTCAACAAGTTACCGTAAAATATCATTCAAGATATCTTGATAACTTTTATTATACTTATGTAAAAGCTGATTATACTTAAAACAAAGCTTTTTAAATTGCCAAGCAAGTTTATTGGCGGAAAAACCTCTTATGATTAGCTTCTTGCTAAGTAACATACATCTATTTCTAAAATCGATGTAATTAGTACAAATTCTTGCATATCTAAATAGTTGGGAAAAATACGATGAATATGTTATATTTGAATGAATATTACTTTTTGGAAATGGAAAATTAACTATTTCAAAATTAAAATCGTCTGTTTTATTATATATTTTAAAATTTATTGTATTATTAGGTACCACATTAATCTCCAAATCTAGAAAATGGTCATATTTGCCATTTCCATTACTGGATTCCAGCTTTAACTCTGGTGGATATATTTGAATTGCAATCTCTAAAAAATTTGAACAATTTATCACCAGAAGGTCATCTAAATATCTTTTATTATTTGAGAGCAAATACTTTATATTACTTGGATTCTTTTTATCCGTCATATAATCGTATTCTAAATAATTTAGAAATAGGTCCGCAATAACTGGACTGGCATTACCCCCCATAAGAATTCCATTACATTGATAATATAGATTGCCATTAAATTTTATATAAGTATTAAATAGAACAAATTCTAGTAGATCAAAAATCATATCTAGGCTATAACATCTTGAGCTAGTTGTACTATTAAAATAATTAGTCCATCTCGCCTTCTTATTATACGCATCAATTTTTAAAAACGGCAAATTAGACAAAAGAAAAGCTTTCTTAATAATCTTTTTTAAATTTATAAATACTAAATTAATGGGTAAATTTGTATACAATGTAGTGAAATCAAACGAGTCCACTCTTTTGGCTGAAACTAAAGCAAGAGAGTCTATTACTTGCAGCGAAATATTAACACTCCAGTATGGACTAAACTTAGAAAATTTTTTAATTCCCGAACAATATGCCTCAAACTTATTTTTGATTTCTCCTAAAATACACGACAAGTCAGTAGCCGCAACTCTGGTCGGGCACCTTGCTGCCCCCGCAATAAAGCGTGGTTTCGGGGGATTTTTATGAAATTTTGCCGTCCAATATAAAAACGGAAAATTTTTATCATTATCATTAACTTTAATATTAGATTTTTTAAAAAGTATATCCTCTATTCCAATCAATAGACTATTATTAACATCTTGAACCTTTTTATATGTATTTGTTGTACTAAGCTCCTTTGTTAAAACATCACAATAAAGCTTCTGACAAATTATTGCAAAATTATTATTCGCTTTATCAATGGGTACAATTACAAAATCCCTCTTTATATTATCAATTGCTTGTTTTATCTTAGAATTACAAAAAACAACATCATTATCATGCTTATTTGTCCTCTTATATATCTTATTTCTAACCTTATTAATAATTAAATTTTTCCAATTCTGAAAATTATTTTTATTAATTTTCTCTTTTTTGCACCAATTATCAATAAATATTTCGAGATTATTATTTAACCCTCTAAGCAGATTCGAGGGTTTTAGATGATTTGAAAGACGGAATTTAGCCCCCATTTTCATTATATTTTGCAATTCAATTTGCTTAATTATTGTTAAATCACCTGTAATAATATGTTCGTAAGTTGGATTAACAAACGATAACAATTGGTCACACTTACAAATAGGTTTCCAATTACTATCCGTGTCAAAATTCCTAAGTAATAAATTATAATTAAAAATCATTTGTCCTATCGTTTTTGAAAATTTATATGTTATAATCGGATTATTCTTATACTTCAAATTACTAGGAAGGGCCTGTTTCACATCAGCCTGGTTTAAAATTCCAGGTAAATTCCAGGTCAACTTGATTACATCCCAAATAGATGCCACGAAGAATGACAAAGCCAGTAAAAGAACAACTTGGAAGTTGAGAATAAGAAAGAAAGCACAATTGAAAGCAGGATTTCATGCATAAAACAGTTGAACTATATTTTATAGTGGGATTGAGTATTTCTGTGCAACTCAGCCCCATTCAAATCAACCCCAGGTAATTTCACCCCTAGTGCAACCCAACCCTCAATTTACTCCATCTTCATGTAACTCAGCCCCAGTTTGACCCAACCCTGTCTGACTCTACCCTATTCACCTCAACTCTCATCAAATCAACAATATAACTAGAAAATGTAATTCAGTCCGTTTTATCAGAAGTGATCGAAACATTTCAAATAAAACATGTTTTATTTATTGGTTAATTCTTATGTAAGTTTTTTTTTATTTATTTAATGCTGCTTCAATGCAAACTATTACTCCCCCCTCTAAAAAACCAATTTATCCTTTTGTTTTATATACTTGAATCTCATAGTTGCAGCAATAGCTACAATCTAGTACAGGGAAAACTATGACCCATAGTAGCAGAAACCAAAAAAACGTGTTAAAAACACTCTTCAGAGAAATTTGCCATTAATGGTGATTCAGGAATGATAGCTATTACTAGATTCATCTTAATAATAAGTTTTATTGTAGAAACAATGTTATAGAAATGAGAGGCAACACTATAGCGTTGCCTATAGCAAAGACCATAAGGCTCCTGTGTTGTTTTTTTTCCCCAGAGGCACTTCATATGGAAGGGGTTGTCGTATAAACTGCGGAGGGGGCTCATTCGATTGGAAATTTGAAGTTATAGTGCCCCTTTTAAGAGTCAAAAGTGATCGGAGGGCAACTAGCCCCCACCCCACGGTCTTTTTCACCAAATGCATCTGATAAAAATTTTGAGATAGCTATTTTGTTAAAAATAGTTCAAAGATCAGATACTAAAAATTCCAAGGCCGAGACAAAACCCAGAGCCCGAGGGCAGGAATTGTAAGTTATGCCCTGGAGGCATATATTGTTCTTATGGAAGGGGTGCTCTGAGGGTGAACTATTAGAAAATAGTTCAAAGATCAGGCATGCCCGACTCCAACCCCCACTAAAGAAAACTTATCAACGATATTTAATTCCAAAACTCATGGAAGCTGACCCTTGGCCCTCCATGGTCTGATCTCCCTCTCTCCGAAAAAACTTATTAACAATAAATCATGGGAGTTGACCCCTGGTCATTCCTCCCTGACCCCCCCCTCCCCCCAAAAAACAACAAAAACACACACACACACACAAAAAACAGCGATATTAATAAAAATTATTAAATATTAATAAAAATTATTAGGGATATAATACATATTATATCCCTTATATAATAACAAAAATTATATAAGGGAGCTGGCCCTTGATCCTCCCTCCATGGCTGATCTCTTCCCGCCTCCAAAAACAACTTATCAACGATATTTTATTCCAAAAATCAAGGGAAGTGATCCCTGGTCCTTCCTCCATGGCCCGACCCCCCCCCCCCCCAAAAAAAAACAACTTATTAACGATATTCTATTCCAAAACTTATAGGAGCTGACCCCTGGCCCTCCATAGCCCGATCCCCCTCCCCCTGAATAAATTTATCAATAATAAATAATGGGAGCTAACCCTTGGTCCTCCCTCCCTGGCTTTTCATTTTCTTTTTTGAAAGAGGGTTCAGTTAAATAGGGCTGAGTTGCATGGAGTTTTGGTTAAATGGGGTTGAGCTAAACGGAAGTTCAGTTGAACGAGGGTTAAGCTAAATGGGGTTGAGTTGCACGGGTTCAGTTAGTTGGGGTTGAGTTGCACGAGGGTTCAATTACACACAAACCGTATAAACGACCTTACAGTTGGCATATTTGCGCTAGACTAGGCTATCACGGAACTCCCGTATCCTTGTCCTTATTCTTTTTTGACGTGTTCTACCTGAAGTTCATCGGCGTAAAATTTGATTCAGTTTTTACTACTTCTGTAAATTCTTCTTCGGTTTACATCCGTGACATAAATCACGAATATCAGCTAAAAATATAATGTTCGGAACCCTTTGCCGCTTTCAACTCAAGGACTGATAAGCTTCGGCGAAGTGTAAGATGTGCTTATGACTTATGTGCTGCTTATGCTTATGCCTTATTATGGTTGTTTATCTCACTGGGAATACCACCGATTTCTTTTGACTGTATTTAGGCCCGTTTTTTAGCACTAAGATCTTACATCTAATATCTTACCATCTTTCTGCAAAGCTTATCGTTTTTTAACTCATCTTTGTTCTAAGATCTTACGGCTCACGGATGGTAGCAGAAAGGGTGAAGACCGCCACTGTTCTGCCATATAGAACAATGATGAGAGAACTTTGATGACCTACTCATCATCGTTCTCATGATGTCATCACGACGATGCCATCATATACTCATCATGTTTGGATAAAAACGACAAAAGATGTAAGATCTTAGTTAAAAGATTTCACATTTAAGCGTTTTCTGACAAAAGATGTAAGATCTTAGCACATTGATGAGAGAAAAAACGGCCCTTGTTTCTCTATGTTCATTTGCGCATTTATTTTGTGGAAAGTTCATCCATTCGTTCACATAAACGGGGAGATTTCTACATGAATTATTCCAAAAATTTTTGAACCTTGATAATAAAATATCCGAGAAACACTTAAAAATGGCAATGGTACATGTAGTTAAATAATAGATTACAAGCGTGAAACTTTGTTGAAACAAAAAAAAAACAAAAAACAAAAAGACTTCAATAAAAGTCAATGTATATGCCAGCGCTGTTGTCAATGGCTAATATTTGTAAGTAGTCAGAGGCCTAAAACCTTTTGACCAACAGTTCTGTATGCATAGGCGCATTGCCTTAATGAAGGATCCCCGATTGGTTTTTCCACATGTCAGGTCTTTTTTCACGCATGCGTTCACAAAAAGTGATCAAAATATTCTGTGAAGTAAGTTTGGCTTACAGTTTGACTTTCAGGCACCAATCGAAGGTATATGATCCCTCGGATGACAACTCCATGTCTCCTCCCAATCCGACATGGATGACAACTCCAACTCCATGTCGAAAAAAAACTCCATGTCTGCGAGTTCTAAAGCATTGCTCCAGAATAAGAATATGAAACAAATATTTTATTTCATCGCGAATGCTTCAAATCGACTGATACATTTAAAAGCATTATTTTGAAGAATTATATATTGATGATTATAAAAAAATGAGTAGCCAGTTTGAATAAATTTGCAGGGCAGCGTGGGAAACATAAATAAAGAGAGAAATTCCCCACTGATGATGCCTTTAGACCCTCGAATAATCATGACTTTAAATTTCGACTTTTTCGTCCGTGTTTGTTTTGCCTTGGTGAGCTTAGGTTTCGTAATTACATTTTCTAAAAAAAGGTACTTCAATATTTTATTAGAATTCCAGTACAGATGATTATTCAAACTTCCCCTTGATCAGCAGCATCGAACTTCAGTGCCACTTAGTTTAGGTTGAAATTGTCGTGTAAAACTTGCCGAACAGTTTCGTTGTCAATGTTCTTCTTAACTCACTAGCTCCGCTTATACTCAAATGATGATTATCTTGAATAATCGTATCAAACTTTTCAACGGTTTCATCAGTTGTTGCTGTTGTGGCTGACCAATACGTGGATCATATGTAACATCCTCTCTCTCCTCTTTAAATCTTTTAACCCCCCCCCCCGAGAACTTGAGTTCATGATAAACCTCTTGTTACCATATAGTGTCTGCAACAAATTTAATATGTTTCTGATTTTCCAGAAATTTTACAATAAATTTTAAATCAACAAGTTGCTCCAGACTAACACTAAGCATTTTCCCGACTGAGGGCAAACACATAGAACCCTTCAAACGACTGTTGTGGGCAAACTAAATGCTGCGCAACCATCAAATGGCGGATTGGGCAGAAAATTCACGTGGAATAAATATTCTGGACTACAAAAATCATTCCGGTTATTTTTCGCCACACTACGGACATACATGTATATATACGCATATGTTATTATTATTTATTGGCAATTTGAAAACTTTTCTGGTAATTACTTATTAGAGTTAATTTTGGTATAATTTTTGACAAGCATGAAGTCTTTCGTTGATTATTCACTTCATGAAGGTCCTTGGTATAATCCAGTTTTAAATAGTCTATGTAGCTCACCCTCAAATCCCAAAGAGATTTTAATTATTTTGTAATCATGGCATGTTTTGGTGACCATTTACTTTGCATAATCTAGTTTTAAAAACTTTGTGCTTAGCCCGTAAATCACCAAGATATTTGAATTATTTTAGTAATCATGAGGTCTTTTAATAATTATTTTTTGAATATTTTTGGTATTATTTTAGATGATTATAAACCTTTTGGATGATTATTTACTTCATGAAAGTTCTTTGTGTAATCTTCTTCTTAATAGTTTCTGTGCCTAACCCTTAAATCTTGTCCTATGGTGGCGCAATGGGTTTGATATCAGATTGATAAAGCAACACCCTGAGTTCGAACCCAGCTGTAGGAACACAAGAAACTCAGTAGTCAAGAAAGGTCGTTAATCCGATGCAATACAACCCTCAAATCTTGTCCTATAATGGCGCAATGGGTTTGATATCAAATTGAAAATGCAGCCCTCTGAGTTGGAACCCAGCTGTAGGAACACACTGCAGAGCCGTCGCAAGGACCTTAGTAGTCAAGAAAGGTCATTAGTCCGATGCAATTCAACCCTCAAAGAGGATAATTGATTTGATATTGTACACATATAT
>JAQQPU010001490.1:29060-40147 GCA_029168905.1 Artemia sp. Kazakhstan ARC1039 | reverse complement strand
TTTTTTTTTTTTTTTTTTTTTTTTTTTTTTTTTTTTTTTTTTTTTTTTTTTTTTTTTTTTTTTTTTTTTGTGAGAGTAATTACCTAAGACCTTAGTTCCGTCTGTGCCTCCTGAGGCACCCAGGGTATGCAGTAAGAGCCGCCAGCCTTCCCCCAGGTTTGCTGCTGCAGTAATGTCCTCCCATTCTGGAGAATCGAGGTGTGCAAGTTGCGTAGATCCCTCTGGTAGGTCATGTGCAGTGTATTTCGGGGTCTTCCCCACCTACGATTTCCAGGTTTTCGCCAGCGAAATACGGCTTTTGGGAATCTATGGTAGTCCGACAACCTCTAGTAACCGATATCACCAGAGTCAGAAAGTGGAGATATTTGGGACACGTCCTACGTCCTACGAGAGTAACACACACACACACATGCACGGCGCAATATCAGGACTGTATGGTGGGTGGTCTAAAATTTCCCAGCCAAAACTGTCCAACAAATTGCGGGTCTGACAGGCAGTGTGAAGTCTTGCATTGTCATGAAGAAGGCCAATTACCTTTGTCCGCATGCCAAGTTTTTTTTTTTGTTTTTTTTTTATCTTTCAGCGGAGCCTTCCGAGGGTTAGGCAGTAGGCCTTTGCATTGATAGTGGTTCCTCGTTACATGAAGTCAACCTATTCCAAAACACGGACGCCATAATTTTGTGCTGGGAGAGAGTCTGTTCAGCCTTCAAATTTTCAGGGGAGTGTGTGTGTTTCCATTCCATGTTCTGTTCCTCTGATTTGGGCGTCATAAGCGAAACCCATGTTTCGGCTCCAGTTCAACCGGTTGCCACCTCAGTGGCAACCGTTAAAAAGATGACGACGATGTAAAAACAGCAGTGAAGTCTTGGTTATTGGAGCCGGTGGCAAGTTTTATGAAGAGTTTACTTTTAAATTAGTTAATAGGTATGATCAGAGCCGTCACGTATGGGGGGGAGGGGAGGTGTATGCCCCCCCCAATGTTTTTGGTCACTCAATAAAAAAAATGCCACGATTTTTCCGACGCCGCTAAAATTCTTTGTTCGGGTCAATAAAGACCAAAAGAATACTGACATGTCATCTACAGAAATTTTGAACTTGGCCGGCAAACACAGCAGTTTTATCAACTCACGGATGGTGCAGATTTTACGGATGGTGCCACAATTTTCCATTTCCTTAAATAAACAGCATTAAAATAGTGACATGATATGTACTAAAATCTCAATCTCGGTTGGTAAATGCAGCGGTTTTACCGACTTCTGCAGTGATTTTACATATTGTATTTGAAACGGACATTATTTTAATTATTGACAAAAACAGTCGGTAAAAATGACCAGCCAGTCGGTAAAATCTCTAGCCCTCTCCCAAACATTTTGGCTATTAACGACACTGGGTATGATCAATGTTTGAAAAAACTTAGTAACTATGCCGAAAAATAGAGTTAAGTATTTACTTTCTGAAAATAAAATTTACTTTTTTGAAATAATCTTTCGTTGTGTACTTATGTTCAAACGGACCTTAATTAAAAATATGCTATTCTGGTTAATTCGACCTGATGTTGACAAGATTACGATATATGTTTTCTAAAGCATTAACTACTTTTTTGACGGAAACGACATTGATTTAACAACAGCGAAAGAGGATTCTTTTTTCATTCATGTACATAATTTCACAACATTTAAGCAGACAAGCGACTGAATTAGATAATATAATGCGGCCACATGAATCAGATCTACTACATCAAGTAACTTAAAAAATAAAATAAATGGAATTTTCTGGTCTCTGGCAATGCTGACCAAATATCCCAAGCATCCCCTTTGTGAATTTATTGAAGCACAAAGATCTTATGGATGTCAAAATTTTCTATGAATTTCTTTCAACACGTTAAATAGTAAACAACTAGTCATATATTATTTTTTATTTATTTTATATATTAATTTGTTTATAAATTTAGCGTTAAGCAAACTGCTTGTCGCTAAACTGCTTAGGCTTTTTCCTAAGTTTTTTTCAAAAAAGAAATATAAAATTTGTGGAAACTTTGTATCGGTCAAATTCGATCTTATCAAAAAAAAAAAAAAAAAAATGTCGAGAGAAAATTGGATTTACTAAAAGGACAACGATTAATTTCGAAAATATCCCAAAGGAAGTGGCGTCAAAAAATGAAAAGAAAGCTTAGGGGTAAGCAGGTTTTATGCATCTAGGCTAGGAAATACCTCGTCATATTCATCAAAAGATGGCGGCTGGGATTTCAGGATTTTGTAGCTGAATTCAGCATCTATCTGGTAGCGACTCGTTCGCTATAATTAAAATCAAAGATCTGTCTTTACTTTAAGACGGAAATTAAATACTGTGACACAGAAAGTAAACTTAAATAGTATTAAGAGCTTTTAGCTGGTTCTAATCCGTAAAACCTCTAACGCAATTCTTCTACTCCAGATTTAAGTCAATCCAAATGTTAATTAGGTTAATACCTGCATATACATAAATTAAACATTTTTCTATTACATTTTTCATCGGATTAAAGATGTAAATCTTGTCAGTTTTAAATCGATTTAAAGAACTCAAATTTGTTTTGAATATAAAATTATGATAAATTTAAATAGATAATTCGATAAAATAAATTAAATTACTAAATTTAAGTCTTAATTCGCAAACTGAAATTTTACTTAGAATTCAGCCAATTTGGACTTCTGCGCAATTATAAAATGGAAGAGAAATGCAAATAAAAATGCAAACTGCAATTGCAAAATAACTTTAGTGCTTCAAGGGCACACATTCATTGCAACAATAGAAAAAGGGCCACCGACATAGCTCATGCAATCAAAGCTATTTCAAAAATTTTTCTCTGTAAATTTAACCTGTGACTCTACCAAGTAATGCCAAAAAATGAAAACATACAAAAATAATATTTCCTTTTTTTGCGTGAAAACAGTAGCAATACCAATCCGAAACATAATTTCGGCCACATATTAACCTGAACTGAATATTAACCTCTGGTACACTTTCTCTTGAAAGAATATCTTAGTTAGTAGAATCGACTTCTAAGGAAATCCAAGATATTTATTTTCAATCTTTTCCTTGTATTAATAATTCTTGAGATACTCACAGACGGAATAGGGGGGTGACAACCCTTCTTAGACACCAACGTCATATTTGCAATAGCCCTGGATATGGTATTGAAGCGAAAAGAAACCAAAAAAGAAAAGTTTTTCCAAGTGACAGTAAAGAGTGATATTGAAAATTAAAACAATCAGGGATTATTCGGTATGGGAGGCCCCCTCAACCTCTCGCTCTTTATACTAGTCCGACTGATTTCTACAATGCTTTGAGAGTGAAATTTCTAGGGGACAAAGGAATAGGGACAAAAATATTTTTCTCAACGGCTCAGTAATAGGGGGGGGGGGGCTTATTGATGCGCATTTGCTTTTAACAATAAAACTGCCCGATAAGATGATATGAAGGGCAATCGGCAAGTAATAAACCTTCAACTAATAGCAGCATTTGTGACAAACTGGCAATATTGTCACAAAACAAAACGTTTTCAGTAAAGCATTAGTAAACCTTAAGCGTACAAAGGGGGGAGTTAAGGAGGGGGAGAGTTGCTTTTGAATGATTTTAGCCTATTTTTAGGTGATTAATTTATTACCGCCTCATTTCTTCGTATCTTCTTATTTCTATTTGATGTAAAGGCAGTGTAGCATTTGTCGTTACAAATAAAACGATTCTTTTTTTTTTTTATACATAATCCCTCAAAAATAGGAATAGTTGTTGGGAAAAAAAATATTAATAAAAGCGTTCAGGAATCAAACTTACAATCATGAAGGTGGAGAACTGTTCACAGACATTCAAAAGTTTCGTCAACGTAGCAAGGACTTCTGTGAATATGACCATCCCGTCAGACAGGATTCTGCTTAACAAATCAGTGTGCTTCTGCAGGACGTCATCAACATTTGTTGCCTGAAAGCAGTAGCCTTTTTTACGAAATCGCATTTTGGATGAAACAAAATAAGAGAAGGAACAAAAATTCACGGCGAAGATAAGAATAAAATTAAAGTTTTCCAACATTTTTCAACATAAAATTTTTTTTTTTGAATCTTTGTAGAAAAATCCTTGATCGAACTAGAAAAAAAATTGTTGGGGACACACCGTTCTTCACTACTCTCAAAGTAGTTTTAACTTGTTTTAACAAATAAGTTCTAACTTACTTACGAAAGAAGAAAACAAAAATAAAAAGGAAAATCAGAGATAAGGTACATTTCTCAAGACAATGCATTAACAAAAATTGAAGCTTCTTCATTTATTCAAATATTTCCTTAAGAGGAGAGGGGAAGAGTGAAACTTAATAAAAGATTTTTAACAGAAATTTCTGTTGAAGACTGGAAATACAACTAAACAGTTTTCGCTTATCAAAACGCCATATGGCAGTGGTTCAAGTCCCAATCAACAAAACTGCAAAATTTAATATTTTCCCGAGAAGTATGGTCATGGATACGTCTTTGCATTTTTTTCACATCAAACTCAAATCGGGTGATCGCATCGAACTTAGGTTTTAAATGGCTGGTTTTGCTTCCTTTTGGTATAACACATACGTGTACATTATTCAAGAAATTAAAACAAAAACTGAAGAGTCCTCAAAAAAAAAAAAAAAAAAAAAAAAAAAAAAAAAAAAAAAAAAAAAAGTGATAGCACATATTTTTATGGGTCGATAGCTCTTATTCAGTTTTATACATCTGCCAAATTACACTTATGAAATTTGTTTTTCCTTTTTTACAGATTGAAAAACACATGGGAAATACGCGAAAAATTTTCTAAAGCAAGTTAGGTCATTCTGTACGAAAATAGTCGAAGTAATGTAATTTATACCCGTTATACAAATAAATCTTGAACTCGTAAATCCAATGATATACATACCTCGTTCATTCGGTACAGTCTATGACTGCACACTTGTCACGAAATTGAACGTTTCACAGGGAGTATTACTTTCAAAATGTGGTTCACCTCAGGTATTGTAACATTTGGCTCAGCTGCATGGGCAGCGGAGAGGCCTTCAGAGCTGAGTTCTTTACGAAATAATTTTGGAGAAAAATATCATTATATTTTTCAATCTATCCACTGAATTCTTGCAGTTTTTTTTCATATTATAATTATGCAGATAACAGCGATTGTAATTATAATGGTATAAATATAAACTATGTTGATATTTTCAAATATCACCATGTAAGATAAGCATTTGTAGATATAGCAGGCAGGCAGATTCAAGCAGTTGCTGTTGAATGAACCCTTACTACGATTTTCCTTTAGGCTACTAACGCTGGGAAAAAAAGAAGCTAGATACGAGACATATAGAGATTATCCATGTAAAAATACGGATGTTCTTATTTTTAAATGGGGGGCAGTAACTATTGTCAAGGGCTTTTGATATGGTAATTTCGATGCTGAGCTCTTTCTTCCGCTTTTGTATCATGTCCTTCTTAAGGAGTCTTCGTTTTTTTTTAAGTCTTTTTCTTCCTAAATCTTTTTATTAGTTACTATTTCCTAAATCTATGTCGCTTCACTAAAAGTTATATTGCTTCAGAATTTCTGTATTAGTATGTTTTTAAAATTTTCATTTGCACTGTCAGTGGTTGCGATTTGCGCCGTCAGTGCACGGCCCACTAGACTCCAGTTGAGGGTTCTTCTTAGGAATAGTCCTAGCTGCCTAATAATAGCATTACATGCACTCACAGTCACCCTTAACAGCTATATTTCAGCGAGTTTCACTCGTGCAAAGATACTGTCTCTTAAATTCTTCTTCTTCTTAAATTTTTCTATGTTCCACTTTCTCATATCAGATAGAACATAGTTTCATTCATACATTGGGCATGGATATGATCCACACATTGGGCATGGATATGACCTTCTTTTTTTCCTGACCATATAAGTACAATTTCTTCTTTCACCAAGAGAGCCAGGGGCGTCGTTTGGGGGTGGCAAGGGGGGCAGTTGCCCCCTCAATAATGTTAAGAAAAAAAATTATTATGCATCCCACGTCCTTTGACTATCCGGATATGGACCCCTCTTGCCCCTCAATAAAATTGCTGGAGATTCCTGGATTCGCCCCTGAAGATTTCGCCCCTGAAGAGAGCATATCATCAGAATTTAAGTCATTAACCCAACCAGATAAATTCCTTTGAATCCAACCATAAATGATAGATTGTCCTTCACCTGCCTCTTTGACCCAGTTTTCAAAGAATTCTGGTACGCCCTTCCTTGCTCACCCTAATTGAATTTCTTGACCCCTTGAAAAAATCTTTTAAATGCTACCAGTTTCTACATCCAAAACATCCTTTGGCGGATCTTATTGTTTTCAGACCCATCACTGTCCCATCCTGTAGTTTCTCAAAGCCTACATCAGTCGAAATGACTGTGGCTCCATTTGAAAAATCTTCGAGCCCAGGAGCAGCAGATCAGAATCCTACCAGATTCGAAATTGAACATTCAAGGATAAAAACTACTTTCAAGGAGCTGTTTGCCTTTTGGGTAACTTGCGAGGATGACTTTAACCCCCGAGCTTCAAACCCTATACTATTGGATATAAATACTTCTTCAAAGGTTAATATTACAACGTCAATATCACAGGCGGTCTGAACTCCAATCTCTTTTTGTCTCAACAACAAACTGGTTATCCATTCAGCAAAGGAATCGAAATATGGGGAGCCCCAGGTCAGCGTTCAAACGTTGAAAACTGCTTCTAAGATGACTTTAACCCACAGCTATCGTTGTGAAATCATGGAATATTCCAAAGTCTGATCCAGTTGAAAAATCTGAGTCTATATTTAAAAAACAAAAACAAAAAAGCGATTCAAATCCTGTACTATTGGATACAAATTCTTATCCAAGGATAATTTCACTGACGGTATGAAGACTAACCAGTTTTTGTCTAGTTATCCATTAAGTAAGGAAATCGAAATATAGGAATCTACTAATCATTATTCAGACGTTGAAAACCCTTTTGTGGATCATTTTAATTCCATATCTACCATTGTACCAATTGTATACATACCACGTTCATTCGATACAGTCAACGACTGCAGGCTTGTCACAAAATCGCACGTTTCACAGGGAATAAATTTAAGTGTGACTGTGAGTGAATGTAATGATATTATTAGGCAGCTAGGACAAAAATTCAGGTTCGAGATATAGGCCATCAGGGACGCATCCATAGCCCCATATCTTATGCACATTTTGGACAAGGGATTCAAATTGCTCTACCTCAGGAACATTTCGGATAACTTTGATTTTTTTTTTTTTTTGACAGATATTAATCTTCTTAATAAAATATCATTCCCTATTTGTAATTGCGTATACAAGGCCAGGGGCTTTTTTGACAGAGGGGCTTTTTTTTGACAGATAATAATCTTCTTAAAAATATCATTCCATATTTGTAATTGCGTATACAAGGCCAGGGGCTGCAAAATGGGACGTTTTATTTCTGGTTCAACTGACAAGGATCAGTTGATAAGAATTCTACCGGATGCACATTTTAACATTGTGGGCTAGAAAAAACCTTCAAGGAACCGTATGCCTCTAAATATACATCAACATCGTATGGCATCTACATCTATGACGTTCTTCTGCAGTCTCCGAGTGAAGCTACAAAATATAAAAATAATAGGGAAGGTATGGAACGAAAAGAAATCAAATATAGTTGACATGCTGATATACGATTTGAAGCTCATTGTTTATCAGAGACAATATACAGAACAACTTGAAGAAGATGAAGGTAATGGTCCAAAAATCTAAATTCCACTGAAAACAGAAGACAGAAGAAATAGTGATTATTTATTTCCAGGTCAAGGTGCTGCATCTTTGCATTTGCGGCACAGAATAAATGAGCCTCAAGGAGAAATAGAACTTGTCTGCAGGAAAATGAACAAAATTAAGCACAAATTGTTCTTAACTAAGTTAATTAAGTACAAGTATTAGTTAATCAAGTCAATCCTTATATTAATTTAATAACTAATTAAGTGAATAATAAATTAAGTAGCAGTAAAATTAAAAATAAAATTAAGTAATAAGTAAATTTAGTAAATAAAATAAGTTAATAATGAAGCCAATTAAGTACTTAATTAATTAAGTACAAAATTAAGAACAAATGCACAAATTCCGAAAAAGTGAACAAATTAAGCTTTACAGCTTGCAGCATGAGACATAGTCACATCCAGCCCGTCTATCTTGGAAAGAAAAAATCATCTCTTGGAAAGGAAATCATTCTTGGAAAAGACAAATCAAATTTCCTCTGTTGATAAAAATGAACTCTTGTCATTTTTAGCAAGGAGGAATCACAAAAGCGAGATAACTTAGTGAGATGCTTATAAAGAAAAATCGAGAAAACAATTTTCGTGTGCTCCAGTAATTTTATGCGGATAATGAATTGGCTTATAAAGAATAGAATTCAGTTATGATTGCTTGGTACTTCAATTGTCAATTGTCAGTTTGATTAAAATTGTTGAATAAACAGCATTATAAACGCAAATTCGTTTGATACATCTTTATTTTATGTTCTTCGTATTTTGGTTTTTATCCTAATTTTATCTGTTTGACGAGTCATATTTTATTCTTTATATCTAGCTACAGTGAATCTGGGAACTTGAATGCAAAAGATAGCGTTATATTATGTTCGTGATGGCTGACAAAAAGGAAATTCAATGTACTCAGTACTTCCACTTTTACCAATTTTTAAGATTTCTCGTGAATTCTGAACCATTCTCTCGACTAAAAATGAGGATACGAAAACTATTTTCGGTAGAAAACCGATGGCTCCAGTTTTGAAAGCCATCTAACGTTCTCTATCGAACATCGCCGAGCTTTTAGATTGTTTGAAAACAAAAGTGGAATGTCGTACGCCCTTTAGCTATTTCAAACATCTTTAAACAAAAGTTTTGAGCACAGGAACAAATTTGGGACAAACCTTAACTGTTACTAAATTGTACTTCATTGAGAATTAAAATTTCTTAATTGAAAAATTTTAAAATAAAAGAAATCGGTTTTCATTTAAATTGGCAAAAAGTTAAGTTCTTTAAATCGAATTGTTACATGATTTAGCAAAATTATTCGTTAAACTATTAATAAAATTAATACCAGTAAATAAACTAACTTTTAAGACAGATTAAAAAATATTCTGCAAATTATAACCGGATTCCTCTCGAATTGGCTTGTAATCTTAACAAGGTGATTCAGTCATTGTTGATGAATTCTCTCTTTTTTCGTTTCATATCTCTTTCTAGTTGGTTTGGGCGGGTGGAAGAGCATCAAAGTGAATATGTGTATTTATTCATTGTTGTTTTTTTTTAGGGTCCTGTATAATTTTTTTTTTCATTTATCTTTTTAATTACGCTTTGGGTTTTCGAGCATGCAATTATGGATAGGCATTGCACAGATATTAAAGATTGCGCATTATTTACATCCCCGGTTGTTAATGTGAAAAAAAAAAAAAATAACAGAAAGTTCATCCTAAAACGTACTTTTAGTAACACCTGCAATCATTGTATTGAGCAAATATTTAATTATTGTATTGACCAAATAAAAACTATTAATAATTTAAAAATAATTAAATATAAATAATTCAAATTATAATTACTAAAAATAAATTAAAATTATTATAAATAAATTATGATTAAATGATTTAAAAACATTTAAAAATTATATTGAGCAAATATGTTTATGAAGTTACACAGTGTCTATAGAGTATTATTGTATGGTACTGCACAGTCTATATTCCCAGACACGGTTTATAAGAGTTCATTGTTGATTTTTTTTTTTTAGATATTTTTGTTTTGTGGCCACACATATATCAGTATTACCACAAGCATAATGAGTGGCATAAGTTACATTCGAGATGGCTGATAGAAAGAATTTTTTCTTAGATATTTGATTTTTTTTTTAGACATTTTTGTTTTGGGTCCACACATATATCTATATTACCAAAAGGATAATGAATGGCATAACTTACATTCCAGATGGCTGATAGAAAGAAACTTTTTTCAACATTTGATTTTTTTCTGACATTTTTGTTTTGTGGCTACACATACATATCTGTATTATTAAATTTTTTTTAGATTGAATAGATTTATTTTCATCTAAAATTACAATAATAATACTACAATCTACAAATCCCCGTCAAGGCTCAATGACTTGTAGGAGGGGGATTATGAAACAATTCTCATAACATTAAACTATTAAAGCATTTGCTCATAAAAATGGAGAAAAAAAAAAATAAACATAAGGAAAAGGAATTCATTAAATAAATTTATGACAACTGTAATTATCAAAAGGATAATAAATGGCATAACCTACATTCGAGATGGCTGATAGAAACGAATTCCAATGCACTTCAATTACTTCAAGCGTAATATAGTACTCCAAATTTTGAACAAAACTTAACATTCTCTGTCGCAATGCAAAGGCAGCAGTGTATGCTTGTGATGTTGACTGAGAAAAATTCCTTACGAACTTATTCACCACCCAGACTCTAGGACGAATACATAAATCTATTATTGCCAAAAATAATTTCAAAAAATTAAAAAATAACAAATTCATATAATATTGAAATAAACCCTTACTTACTTATTCGCCATCCAAGCTCCGGGATGAATAGGTAAACCTACTGTTGTCTTATGGATAATTCCAATATATTCCATAAAAATTAAATTCATATAACACTTTGATAAATCCTTAAAAACTTATTCTCTACTAATAAACAATAAACTGATATAATAATAAAAAAAATGCTTATGCGCTTATTAATCACCGAGATTCTAGGACGAAACAGATATACATATTATTATCTAAAAGATAGCTTCAATAAATAAATTCTTACGAACCTACCAACTCTAGGAGAAATCGGGGAATCTGTTTTCAAATTGACAAATCCAATATATACACAATCATTAAATTAATGAAATCCTTAAATTAATCCTTACTATAGCAACGAAGGTAAAACACAGGTAAATATAGATAAATATACATATATAGATATAGATATAAATATCTATACATATATAGATATAAATATCTATACATATATAGATATAAATATCTATACATATATA
>JAQQPU010001490.1:17854-29050 GCA_029168905.1 Artemia sp. Kazakhstan ARC1039 | reverse complement strand
ATATAAATATCTATACATATATAGATATAAATATCTATACATATATACATATACATATATAAATATCAAACATATATAGATAAATATAAATATACATATATATATAGGCAATATAGCTAAAAATGGGTAAAAAAATAGAATGTAAAAATCTAGAACATAGGAAAAATATATATAATAGTTAATCTAGGTAAAAGTACATAGCTAAAGAAATAAGAAGGTTAAAATATAGGTAAAAGAAGAAAATCATACGTGACGAATTTACCATAAACAGCTTGATACATACCCGGTGGTTTCATTCAATACTACGCGGGCGATGAATAGGAACTACCCCACCCGGAAGTCAACTACTTTCTTTTGCCCTATAGCTAATACTAATTTAACTTAAAAGTTGGCAACCCATGCTGACTTTTGTTTTTTTTTCAGCATTCTATTAAAAAGAAGTGCTAAAAGAGATAAATATATGGATAAAGATAAATATATAAAGAGATACAATATATAGAGACTGCATAATATAAAGATAAATATATATATATATATATATATATATATATATAAAAAAAAAAAAAAAGAACAGAAATGTTCCGTTTCTTGGTTATTCTCAGGTTGGGATAGAGGAATATATTCCAGGAATGGACAGATGCGGGCACATATTTGAAAATTGATAAAAAAGACGATTTACACTTAAGTTCATAAGACTATATAGTGAAATCATAAAATTTTTATTAATTTTTCTTTTTTTTTGGGGGGGGGGGATTTGAGGAGGAATGGTATGGCAGTTATCGTAAACGCTGAGCTTCAGAAGAATGGGAGGGCATAGGCTTGAGGAATCATCCCTCTGTATGTGTATGCATTGTTACTCTTTTCTGTAATTATTTTATTTCATGATAACTGTCATTGTGGATACTTCATTCCGCTTTGAAGGAATTCAAATATTTTTATCTATATAAACAGGGAGAATTCTGGTCATATTTATAGTCATTTTGGTCATATAAAACTGAACGGCAAATTCATACCTGCAAAGCAGTGTTTCAACATATTTTATGAAGAATAAATGTCTAAATATCATTTGATAGCACATGATAGCACTTCTGTTAAGAATCAAAGAAACTGGCCACTCCACTGAATAATTGAAAGTAAAAGACTGAAATCCAGTCAACGTCAAACGATCCACTGGATTATGCTGATAAACTGAAAGCAAAGAAAACCTACATATTAAACAGAGCATGAAAAACCACAGTGACAAACCACTGAGAACCAGAACAAAGGAAGAAAGCGAGAAAAGGAACAAAAAAAAGAAGAGAAAAACACAAAAACTAAAAAGAAAACTAACAAGCAGCCACTCTTCACTGACTACCTGCCGAAGGAAACTGACAAGCAGCCGTCCTTCACTGAATACCCGCCGAAAACCAGAACAGAAGAAGAAAAAGAGGAAAGCAAAAAAAAAAGAAAAGAGAAAAACACTAACAGTAAAAAGGAAACTAACAAGCAGCCGCTCTTCACTGATTACCTCCCAAACACCGAAACGAAGGGGGGAAGAGGGAAAAGCAACAAAAAAACAAGGGAAAACACGAAGACTAAGAAGGAAACTGACAAGCAGCCGTCGTTCACTGACTACCCACCGAAAACCAGAACAAAGGAAGAAAGCGAGAAGAGCAAAAAAAAGAAAAAAAAGAAGAAAAAACACAAACACTAAAAAGTAAAATGACAAGCAGCCGTCCTTTACTACCAGGCAAAAACTAGAACGAAGGGAGAAAGAGAGAAAAAACAAAAGAAAAATACAAACACTAAAAAAGAAACTGATAAGCACCCGTCCTTCACTGACTAACTGCCGAGAACCAGAACAAAGGAAGAAAGCGAAAAAAAAACAAAAAAAACATAAACACTAAAAAGGAAAATGACAAGCAGCCTCCTTCACTGTCTGCCCACCGAAAACCAGAATGAAGAAAGAAATAGAGAAAAACAACAACAAAACAGAAATTTTGAAAGTAAACATAACTTTCATAGAATCAGTCTCATTTTTCAGAAGCTCTGCTGCTTCCTAATGACAAAAATTTGTAATTGATTTATTTTGCAGAATAAACACAATTTTCTGTTTCGACTTCCGGCTCACTTGCGTATTTCAATAAAAATCGAAAAACAAAAAAAATGCACCCCTCTCCTAATTTTTTACGAATTGACACCATTGATTAAGACAGTGTTATGAGGTGTAAGGCTATATGCTTCAACCTCAGTGACTGATTGTAGCGGAGTTTTGCATTAAATTAAATCTTACATTTATATAGTTCTACTGGGGAAGGAATATTTTGATCTTGCTACTTGTAGGATCTTGAGCTATAAGGGCGCTTAAGAAATTACCAATTATTTTATTGAATTTAGAATCAACATAAAATGTGGTGATCACTTTGAATACCCAGAGGACTGAGTGAGTTTTGAAGCAAACTACTTTATGTAACCAAAATGTACAAACCCGAAAATTTATTACTTTCCTGGTTTTTCCTCCAATTTTTTAGAAAAAACACTAAGAATTTTGGAATTTTCTGACATTACACCAAAACTCAAACATTGATAAAATTTTCACAGAACTTTTCAAATAAAATAAACTATTATTCATGAGAAAATGGAAGTTAAAGTGAAGAAACTGTATATCGAAAAGAAAATACAGTTTTCGTTTTAAGTTTCAGTAGAATTGCGTTCACCAAGTTAATCCTTAAACAAATATACACACTCTGTCTCTCTTGTTCATTTTTTGATCAGCAGTGAAATTCTCACATATCCTGAATAATTAATAAGTGACAAATGAAGTGTTAATTATAAATTAAGGCTAAAATTTTAATTTAATACTATAAGACGCCTTAATCTACAACTTCGCTTGTTTTCATCAAAGTATAGAAAATTACATCAAATAATTAATATTTTTGTAAAAATATTTAATATTAACCGAAATACCTTGATCAAGTGAAGATCCAGCATTGGCTATTTTATTAATTTGCGTCTGGAGATCAAAGGTAAGTAACGCAATTCTTAGGTCATCTTTGTACGGATCAGCATTCGCTGAGGAAGTTCTTAGAGCCAACTCCAAAAGAGGCTCCAGGCGTATTAAGACAATGTCATCAGCGTTTTTCAGAAGCTCAGATTCAGTCAGTTCTTGAAACTGCAACAGAAAGTCACCAGCCTCCATAAAGAAATACTGCTTCATTGATCTAGTAAGAAAAAGAATTTAATAAAAACGAGTTAATCTAAATATAATAAATAAATGGAAACACATAAAGGTAAGTATGATATGTTAATGTAGGCTATGTATGTAAGGGGGCTTGAAATTTTGCGTTTGGGGGAGGGGTAAAATATTTGTCTCCAGTCTTCACAAAGTTTTTTTTTTACACGTATTGTCCGAATAATTTATTATGTTCTCAATAATTTAACTATGACTATAACAATTGTAATAACTATGTAATGTATGATATGTTATGTTAATGTAATGTATGTATGATATCTTAATGTATGGTATGTATGTAAGGGGGCTTGAAATTTCGTGCTTGGGGGAGGGGTAAAATATTTGTCTCCAGTCTTCACAAAGTTTTTTTTTTACACCTATTGTCCGAATAATTTATTATGTTTTCAATAATTTAACTATGACTATAATAATTGTAATAACTATGTAATGTATGATATGTTATGTTAATGTAATGTATGTATGATATCTTAATGTATGGTATGTATGTAAGGGGGCTTGTAATTTCGTGTTTGGGGGAGGGGTAAAATATTTGTCTCCAGTCTTCACAAAGTTTTTTTTTTTACACCTATTGTCCGAATAATTTATTATGTTCTCAATAATTTAACTATGACTATAATAATTGTAATAACTATGTAATGTATGATATGTTGATATGTTATGTTAATGTAATGTATGTATGATATGTTAATAAGTGCAATGTAGTAATTAAACGTAAAATAATTGAAAATTCTAAAAATGAAAAAAGACATGTTCAATTTATTCTATAAAAAAAGGGAAAGAACAACAACAGCAAAAATGTTCAATTTCGCAGGGAAATACATCTATATTAAAAACAGAATTTTTTTTTCAAACGAAAACAAATAGCAAAAATAAGGCTTAAAAAGACAAAAATTTCCTATACATGATTGGACTACCACCTCCCTTAAACCCCATCTCTATGCTAAAGCTCAACTGATGCGTTATTAACACATGATCAATATATTCAAGAATTTTAATATCCTGGATAGGATCCTGGATAGGATTCTCATGATATTTATTGCGAAGTTGAATATCACCACAAAATACTTAGAAATGACAATCATCTATGAAAAAAGTGCACCCTTTAAGAGGTGTTCGGGAAGAAGTGGAGGGGTCCTCTGGTTATAATTTGTAAATCTTTCAAGTCTGGGAGGTTGTTTATTTGACAAATTATGTGCTTGTGATATGCACCCAGCACTTCCTCTGTCACATAAGAAAGCATATAAATATAATATTTTATTTCGAAATCAAAACATTTGATTTCGTCTCCCTCTCAGTGCGGGATTGGTCTCCCTCTCAGTGCGCCTTACTGCCCATTCAATCCTAACGTATTCCTATGAGTAAAAGGAGGTTAGGGAGTGAATTTCACCTCCAAGTATAACTTGGTACTCAGACAAAACTTTGGAAACTACTGCTACTACCACTAACAACTCACTGCGGCACCAAGCCACCTGAGGCCAACACAATTACGCACGCTCCTCCTCCATCCCAATCAATTACAAGCCTTCCTCTTTACACCCTCCCAGGAAGTTTCCATTTCCCCTAAATATTTCCTTACGACATTCTCGCACCCCATTTGGGGATGACCTGCTTTTCGTTTGGCCCTAGACCGTTGGCTGACAAAGAAAACCTTTGGCAACCTGTCATCCTTCCTCCACAGAACGTGCCCAAGCCATCTCAACCTTTCTCTCATTATACCCCCAGAAAGGGGGATTGAACCATATTTTTCGTAAAGCATACTGCTTGAGATACGGTCAGTCGGTCGGGTAATTAAAACAATCCGTAGACAATTTCTCTGGAAAACATCTAGGAAATCCTCTTCCGTATTTCGGATCGCCTACGCTTCACAATCATACCAGGCCACTGTCATTATTGTAGCCTCCAATATTCTAATCTTGGTTCACAAACTTATCTTCCTATTCTTCCAAATTTGTTTTCAGCTGCGAAAACAACACCCTAGGCGTCGTCTGTCCCAATTTTAACATCTTCACTACACCCACCGTCTTTACGTCTTCACCGTCTTTAATACTACCTAGAGAGGTGAAGCTGAATTTGGAAGCTTTGGGCCTAATACACTTTTTAAAAGATTTCAGAAACTCCAACCTCCCAAAAAACCCCAACGTCCTCCCTAAAAACAACGCTGCTCACACAACCATTAATAGTTGGTGCCCAACAACGCAATCCATATAACTGAAAGTATTACCCTAAAAAAGGTCTATAATAACTCTTCATTTTGTATAGACTGGACATATTTTTAAAATCACGTGGCAGCTTGGCCTCTGGAACTGGGAGGCTATGTAAACAGCGTTTTATTAGCTCTACAAACTGGTTAGTTTTCAATTGAAAACAGATGAGTTGTTTCACTTTCGTTTTTTTTTCTTTTTTTTTTGAGGTACTTACCCCTTATTATTATTTTTTTTTTTTTAAGTACTTAGCTCACTCATGGTGATACTCTTGGAAACAGAAAAGCAGTGCATAAGAAAAAAAATTCAAATAATTTATAAGGAATATAATAAAATAATTAAAAATATATAAAAATAAATATATATATATAAAACACAAAAATGCATATCTACATTTATTTTAGTTTTCAGTTCATTAGTGGCCGAATTTAAGACATCGATCGAAGTGGTCGAATATGTGGTTGCACCATAAAATTAATTGGTTACCTTAAAAAAGGACTTACTTCAATCTACCGAGAAGATCTTCTTCTTTCATCAAGTGAACCAACAGATTTTTACTTGCTACGCTGTAGGCTTCCTCAATATTTTCAAGATAAGTGCTGTCTGTGTGTCTGTAGACAATGTCTTTGCCATTACCCTTTGGAATCAGCTTCCCTTAAAAAAAAACAGAAATGATAATTACACACCCACACTTCAACAGAAAGATTAATAGCCTTGAGGTACGTTGGGACCTCTAATTACAAATATATACAGTACGATAAACAACTAGCCTAACAATAGCCAAGACAAATAGCCTAACTAATAGTAATTAGACAAATAGTCAATAATAGTCAATAACTAATAGTCAATAGAAAAACAGTCAATAGCCTAATTCCTAACTAATTTCCAATTCCTAATTCCTAACTAGAGCTGTTTACTAATTGCCAAATTCCTAACTAGCTAAATACCGCCGGATGACAGGCAAAAAAGAAAACAACGTAGCGCATACTTTTTGTAAAGGCCACAGGACTTTACATTATTTCACAGAATTACGTCAAAAATGGTTAATTTCCAGGCTTCCTGCTAGAATTTTTGTGAAAAATACGAAGTTTATGTGATTCACTTTTTATGAACCAATTATGAACCTAAATTTACTGTATGAGCACCTCAGAAACTTTTGGATTTTGCTAAAACGATTCCACGTCGTCTTGATAAAGAAAAAAAAGAATAATATTCGAGAATATAAGGTGTTTTGATAGCATCAGAAAATATCCTATCATATTTTCGTTCGGTCATGACCCCCTATTGCTGCCATCCATTTATTTGCATTTATAGATGACGATTTGACTATTCCACGTCATAGATGGCAGCACAAGTGATTTTAAGCTAGGTTACATTGGGTTTACTTTACAGTTAGGGACTCTTGCACATTTGCTTCACTTGCCCTTTGTAAGGAAAAAGACAGCAGCCTTAGGTGCTTTCCAGCTGATGACAAGAAAAATATGAACTTTATGAACCTTTTTTCTAAATTATGAACCATTTGTGAACCTAGGTTAAACTTATGAACTTTTTTCATAATTATGAACCCAGTTAGAGGCCTGAATTTCGTCCTCTTCTACTAAATTGCATATCTGTACAAAATGTGGATTTCAATCCGCCCCAGATTCGTCTCAAGAATCCCCCCCCCGGAAAATTTAAAAACTGCTGCTTAAAATTAAATTTCTAAAAAAGACCCAACTAGATAAAAACTGCCGGATGACAGGCAAAAAAGAAAAAAAACGTAGCGTATACCTTTTTTACAGACCGCAGGAAAGATAATTTACTGAAATAAACAATATAAGCAGAACTAAATATGTAAATTATTTAAAGAGGATGTCAAAAAAAAAGAGAAAAAGCTTTTTGGTTTTTTTGAAGGGATAAATACCTTAGCTTAGGTTATTTAACACTTCCCATAAAGTGTTGCAGAGTTTCGTAATTGAGTTTTTTTTTTTTTAATTGGTAAATTAGCATACTCAAATTTTGAGCAAACACAAATACACATACCCGTTAAATGGGTCTTTACCCCATACAAAAGAGAAAATTCGTCATAATGACAAACAGGCAAAAAACAAAGCTCAAAACCTAGCCCTGTCCATTTTTTTCAGACATTAATAAATTAAACTAAACGAAAAAAAAAACTAAAACAACATTTTCTCAAATGTTTGACCCCAGCATTTCTTTTTCTTTTTCAAGGTTGAGGGTCGGTAATATATTTAGGCCAAAGATCACTCAATACATTATTTCATGAGTCAATGAAACAGCTATGACCTTACGCTTATACTTAGGAAAGGTGGTGAAAACCATCAAAGCGGTATGAAACTCCCTTGTCTCCTCCCTTATCTCCCACCCTTAAACCCATCGAGTCAGTAGTCACCGTGAGTCAGAGCCAGAACATACATAGTCGGTAATATTGATAATAGAACATGGATTTGATATTATGGTTTAATTTGCCTGATAAAAAAAAGCAATGTTAAAAGTTAATGAAAATTTACAATATTAAAAAAAAAAAAAACTATTATCAAGTCGTAATTTAATTTCACACATCTACTAATTACATTAGTACTGAGCGTATCAACCACAGCTGCCAACGTTTTCAATGAATTGTACCGGTTATAGACACACATCCGTTTTCTAACCAAATTATTACCAAAAGATTCTTTGTAGAACAATTATGGCATTTTACGTCACATTACATTTCAGAGACAATAAATAACAGAACAAACTGAACGGTGATCAACTTTTGTTTATTTAATCGAATTTATTTATTTAACTTTATTTTTTTAATTAATCTTAATTTTGTATTTTTTTTATTTAAATTCAATTTTTATTTATTAACTTTTTTATTCAATTTGTTCATTTTAATTTATTTATTTAATATTATTTATATATATATATATATATATATATATATATATATATATTTATATATATATATATATATATATATAGGCTTATTCAATTATAATTTTTATTATTTTCATCCTTTCTCAGAAACCAATGTTGAGCGCTGCTTCTTGTGTGAAGATTAGTTTGAAATTCGCGAACATTTCTTTGTCTGTCGCGTCGACGACAATCACTTTTCTTTTGCTTAAATACCCAACTGGTGACTTAAGGAGTTTCAAAAAATTAGGAAAAAATTTACCCCACAAATACAGGATAAATGCACCAAAATGTACTATAAATCCTGAATTGTACCATGAAAAGTTTAAACGTACCGCATTGTCCCACTGCCTTTAAATTGCACCAAAACGGTACAATTTGACTGCGTTGGCAATGCTGATATGTACTTTCTACATTTCCTACATTGCTACAATATACATTGCTACATATTGTAGCAATAACGAACTCTACAAAAATTTTCATTGACACCTCATTTATTTCTCCGTTTGAGTTACTAAAACAAAGAGAACGAGACAATATACAATCATATTGTATGCGCCCCCCGAACGCACCCCTAAACATACTCCCATAAGAAAGAACAAGTTGGAACCAGTTTACGGCCACACAACGTGGTATCAGCATTCTTTTGTTCCCTTTTCACGGGTTTGTTTAACAGCATAAAGCAATTGTAGTTCCTGTTTGTGCTATTTTGATGTACCTTGTAAACAGCTCAGTTTCAGTGCTTCTTAGTGCTATGTCGAGTGTGTCAATAAATATGTCTATGTCCTTCTTACAAAATGCTCACTTACCACAATGGAAAGTTAAACTGCACAGAAATAAAATTAATTATAAGGTAAATTCAGAATCCCCCCCCCCCAACTTTGCCTTGTGTCCAGTTTAATCTTACTTACTTCTTAATTACAAGATCTAATTATTAGGAACCTTGATCACAATATACCTAAAGCTGTATTTCTGTAAATAAAAAATTGTATTAGAATTGAAACATGATTATTGATTAACTGAAAAAGATTGAAACAACTTTTAGTGCCTTCCTGCACGAAAAAACAACAAACAAAACCACTGAACCAGACAATACAAAACATAAAACAAGCATAATATATTGCTACAAAAGAGTTCTAATTAATGCAAAAGTCGCAATTCTGAGGATATATTCACTTACCACACTGTCTAAGGACATTCAAATATTTTCCTGTTCTCAATATCATGTCGGCCACTTTCTCAAGAAAAATTGGCATTTGATCTTCTCGAATAGAATATCTTTTCTCCCAGTAGTCATCTGAATAAGCAGGATTTTTTGGAGCGTTCTCGAGGTTACGTATATCATGATCCTCAACAAGGAACTAGAAAAAGCAAATAAATAAGCAAACAAATTTTAAGAAGCAAATAGCATAAAGAAAAAGAAAAACAATATAAACTGCCTCCTGTTTTGCTCAAGATATTAATAGTTAAAATCCTTGTTCAAAACTGAGAGGAACAAGAATTACCCTTACACAAGTAAAACATCTTACTAGACTTTTGCCATATGATATATCAAACACTTTTAGACACATCTCGCTGTGGGCGTAGCAATGAATTCTCGATGGGGAAATAATGGCAATAGCCAACAATAGGAGAAGATATTTACGTCTTTGGTAAGAGCTTAACTAGACAGACTCTGAAGATTTTTCTAAGGAGAAAATTGAGTTTTTTAAGAGTACCTGCCCCCACAGAGTTACACCAATAAATATTGCCTGCATTTTATCTGTTTATTGGATTTATTATATTTAGTAACTTTATTTTATATTTATTATATTTATTATATCATATTTATTATATTTATTATATCATATTTATTTATTTTATTATATTATATTTTATAAAATTATAAATTATATTATATCTATTTATTATATTATTATATTTATTATATTCAGTAAGGATTCTCACCTAGGGTGCGGAGTTAGAAGAAACTTCTTTGGGAAAGGAAGAGGGGTTAGCTAAACCAAAAAAGCGCGTTGCCAGAAGTGAAATAGTTTTTTTTCTTCTGTTTTTGGAATTTCCCATACGTTGCAATTGTTATGTACCGATAGTCTTTGTAAGTGGAAAGCTTGGCAGCTATCTCCTTGTTCATCCTTATCTACTCTTTTAAATAGAGTCTATGGATTATGTCGTCCTGTCGTCGTCCTGTCGCTGTTTGTCGTCCTGGATTATGTCGAGCTATGCAGAAGCTGTTCCTATCATAAAACAACAAAGGGGATCTAATTATATACAGACAAAAACCAAGGACTTTCTATGATCTAGATAAGAAAGGAAAAAATTCCAGGGTGAGGGTTCTGATGAGAATTGATAAAAAAACACAATATTATCATTTTTACGATTACAAAAAGAAACAACAAAGAAAAAGAAAATTGATGTATCTCAAAATTGATTTCACGAAATTGAGAAATGACGTGACTCGGGAAAATCAAAACTATAACTGATTAAAAGTACTAGTAGGAAAGAGTAATAAATCGGTGAGGAAAAAAAGAAGAAAAAAAACCTGTTTCCCTACATTGATAATTTGAACAAGGTTTGAACAAGGTTTGACATAGGTCATTGACAAGGAATGACCTATGAATCCATCAAATCAAGACTAAATTTTTGTTATAATAAATTAAAAAAAACATGTGAAAAATTGACTTGACATTTAAACACTTACAATACTCAAAATAATCGATTTTTAAAGATATCAAATAAAAAATCTTGAAAATAAATTAGAGGATGGTAATAAGCGACCTATTAGAAGTAGGCTGTTGTCACGCATGGAAGATGCGGCCCTCCCCTCTAGGTGTAATACAGCCATGGGTGCCCATATGGGGGGGGGGG
>JAQQPU010001490.1:721-17754 GCA_029168905.1 Artemia sp. Kazakhstan ARC1039 | reverse complement strand
CCCGGGGGGGGGGCTCTTGCCCCCTCTGGCTGAATGATGCTGCCTTATTTTTATATTTTTGTTCTGAGATTTCTATTATATAGCATTAAAAGTAGCAATTAGGCGAAGTTTGCCCCCCCCCCCCTGGAATTCAGCTTATGGGCGCCCATGAATACAGCACAATTTGTCTTAGCACAAAACACAACTAGATGGAGCAGACTATTACAAGTATTTCTTTCACTTCCTAACAGCGCTTTAAATTTTTTTCTTGGTGTTTTCAGTAAAGCGCAAATTATATCCTAATCCAAATATTAGAGGGATTGAAATCAGCAGCAACCCCTCTACACTTGCACAGTGATTTTGGTTAGTTTTTCAGTTTCAACGTTCTTTGGACAGAAAGATAAACGAAGTAAAATACTTTTACCGTAGAATATATTATATCATTCACACTTACGAGGTGCGTGTCGAGAGTAAAAGCTTTTAGCATAACTAAACGAAAACATCAACACATAAATGGGCTTCCATCACCCCACAATGATTCTATTTCCAAATATAGTCACCGTAATACAACTGTAAAGTAGGATTAATTTTCCAAATTCACTTCTGCAAGTGTTTCCCTTTCCCCGAGTTTTCCAAGGTTTTCCAACAGAAAATTAGGTTCTCCAAATCTCCAGGAAAATATACGATTTGTATTTTGTGTTAACGTTTGTGCATTTTCGGGAATATTCCAGATGAAACAATTTTCACATGGGTAAACCCTGAAAATTCTGGGAATATTCTTTTACTCTTCTTTTACGTGAATTTTACTCTCAGCATAATCAGCAATACTCTCGCAAGCTCTTCTTTTCATTTATGAGGGTAAGCAAAAATTTTTGAGCGGTATTTAGCTTGAAAAACTTTGTCTGACGTACTAACACAAAAACGAGCATGCTCGTTATCCCTATTATTTGTTCTCGTTATCCCATTCTCATACAAGCTCATGTGATCGATCTCAGACGAGCTACTGGCTGGCATTTATTAATACTATCAATTATATAGAATAGATTTACTGAAATAAAATAAATATAACATAAACATAAAAAAAGTAAAACTGTATAAAGTAAAATATAAAGTAAAAATATAAAGTAGATTTATTTGTCTAATCTAACCTAAATATATTATTACTTCATATTATACAAGAAGATTTACGATTATACAGAATACATTTTATTGCATAATACGTTGACTGGCCTGCATAATTTATGGTCAAAATTACAGCAAAATGTTTTATAGCCTGGCGCGGCAAAGACCTGGTGCAAAGAACTGGCCAAATTAGAACAGTAATTTCTTGTAACAATAAGAAAGCTTACCTCACCATATAGATAGATAGATAGATAAGTGTATTAAAGCCAAAAATACGGCCATGAACACAAAAAGAGCACAAATATAATAAACTTACATCGGCGATCGTCATAAAAACACAAATAGTAATTATATTGCATCAGCCATCATCAACAAACACTTAAATGAAACATACACTTAAAAACAAGCTTTTTTTTATGACTGACATCGAGGAACAGCAATAAAACTTAAAACTAAAAGACATTAATCCATATATGCGGGAGAGAGGTGCTGCCCCTTCGTCGGGCCTCTCTCTTTACGCTAAAATTTGACTATTTGTCATAATTCTTTGTCATATGCAATTTTTAAATCCTAAAAAAAAAACAATTAAAAAAGAACAATGATATAAGATGCCTTATCTCACCATATAGATATTTAATAATTTCCTTGAGAATTATAAACTTCTTCAACATACAAGAAAATGACTTAGCAAACTGAAGCAGCGCAACTTTAGGAATGAGACAAGTGAGTATTTATGATTGCTTTAAAATAGTTTTCTGAGTTTTTTTTAGGATTTCCTTCAAACATGCCCCTGTGCTTCAGGCTAACAATGGACAAGCCCACCCCATTGGTGATTTTATTTATAAGGCAGAAATTAAATAGAAAAATAATAATAAGTTTGGCTAACCTGAATAAATAGATCAGCTTGTATGAACAGATCATCATTTACGTGGATTCTGTTTTTAAATTCTGAAAAAAAATAATAGTGATATTAAGATAACTTACCTCACCATAAGGATCTCTGATAATTCCCTTGAGCGTCCACTGCTTTAAAATGTTGAAATAAGGCTTAGCACTTGTTTCAAGCAGAAATACACACAATTTTTGTGCTTCTGCATTGCCTATAACAAAGGTAAGATTAAACAGAATGAGATACTGATGGTAGGGAGAACAAAAGTGAGTTTAC
The DNA here is from genome assembly GCA_029168905.1 of Artemia sp. Kazakhstan ARC1039. Classification (NCBI taxonomy): domain Eukaryota; kingdom Metazoa; phylum Arthropoda; class Branchiopoda; order Anostraca; family Artemiidae; genus Artemia; species Artemia sp. Kazakhstan ARC1039. Next base: position 15,488 of record JAQQPU010001490.1, on the reverse strand, counting down.
AAAGCAAAAAAAAAAATCAAAAAACGACATATGCTATCCGGGCCACAAACAAAATGATTACCTAAATTTTTTTTTAGATTGATGTAGATAATCTACTTATTCTACATTTGTCTGATATTTCCATATTTTTCTCTTACAAAATGAGGTTTACAATTTTTTGGTTCGAACTGTTGCATCAGAGTCCTTTTGAGTCTTCATTTGGTAGTTTTTACTTATTTTTCTTAATCTTAACTCTTAGTTTTCTGTAAATTAATTAAGGAAGTTTCATGAAATGATCGTACTCACATCCAAAATATGGTCTCGTAAGAGATGCGATTATTTACCCTGGTCTTCTACTGGAAGATCAAGCTTTTTTTTTTTAAAGAAACGAAAAAGAATGAGAACAGACAAAAACCCTTACCCATCATTCGCGATATTCTTCTGTACAAATACGAGAGAATGGCACCCCCTTTTATATTATCCTTGCTTATATCTTCTGCAATGGAGGATAAAAATTTCATGGTAGACATGCTTGGTTGAAGGTGGTAATACAGCTTCTGCATACTCAAAGATCCCTGAATATGCTCGGTCTCAAGTTGGGCTATGAGAACCTGAAATATAAAAATATCCCATTTCATTTATTCATCGTCTATGGAAGCTTCCTTTAGGATGATGGCTAGCATCTTGACAGGTTGACATAAGTGCGTTATGCAGCATAATGATTGGATTTCATCCTTTCTCAAAATTTGTTCCGGTGCACCTTAGGGGAGGATTCTTTTCTTAACAGTTTTATTCTAGTCTTAAAGTCTATTGAATCATTACAAGCTTGCTGACGAATAATCTAGTCTCAGGCTATAAATTTTGTCATGCACAGTTGACTTAGCGTTATTTATCGTCTATGAAAGCTGCCTTAAAGTAACTTTGAATAATTTTAACGATTGTTCTATTCATGCCATGATAAATGCGCGAACAAACTGTCTACAGTACAATGATACTTATATCAAAATAATACTGTGACACTGTCAAGGCTTTGGACAGTCTTGACTATGAACTCACTTTACAATAAGCTAGAGCTATGGTCACTCAACAGTTCCTCATCAGGATGATAGCTAGCTTCATGATGGGTCGGAAACCATACGCTAGGCTGCATAATAATCAGATTTCATCATTTTTTAACATTTGTTGTGGTGCACCCCAAGGAACTATTATTTCCTTAATAGTATTAATCAAGTTTTAAAAAGCTACTGAATCATTACAAGTTCGTTAACCATTTATCTAGTTTCGCACTACGAGTTCTGTCGTCTCTGCTGACCTAGCGTTATTTATCATCTATGGAAGTCGCCTAAAAATAAGTTTTAACGATTTTAACGATTATTCTGTTCATGCCCAGTTAAGTACAAGAACAGACTGTTTAGAAGCATCCTGTAACAATAACTAAGTAATGGAATGAAAATTAGGCGTTCTGACGGATGACCTAACGGCAATAGAAAAGTATCAGTAAAAAAAGTAGCATGGTGGTAATCAATAGATAATTTTCTTAAGTATCAAGATGGCAAAATTTTAAACCCTAGATGACAGGATGATCTGTTTATTAATAGAAATTATCCTGAGTCACTAACCTCCTTAGACTGAAAGGTAATAGTGGGTAATAATATCTAAAAAATGCCAACATGCTACTTAACGTTATAGTGCCTACACAACGCAGCCATGCTAAAGACGATAGCTCGTTTCCTCGACCTGTTCCGGCACTAAGAACAATTACAATGTATCATTGTCCCATTCTGTGTTGTGAACATAAAGAAGCTTCAAGGCCAAAAACATTTAAATTCATAAAAATAAAGAGAAAATTGAAAACTTTGACTCTTCAAAGTTTAGCAATTTGTCTTTTGGAGCAGATGGTTTTGGATACCTTCTTGTATGGGTTGGACTTATTCACTGTCCTAAATGCTGCTAACCCTGTAATCTTATTCAAAAAGTAAAGAAGATTATAGACAAATGGTTCATAACCTTAAAAAAAAAAAAAAAATGTATTATCAAAAGCCACATTCACTTTGTTCAGCAACAATCCATGATACAAAAAATTTGTGTATACATTGGTTTCAAGTGATTGCCATTGTGTTCTTTTGCTTGATCGGTCTTTAATCTGTTTGCATTTTATACTTCCTTTTTTTTTTAGGGACACCAAGCCAATTCAAGCCCTTGATGAGCTGATTTGTAACGTTTCTCACGAAAACCAAAGAGGGCCCAGGAATATTGCCTGAAACTTTGCTGATACAGTTTTTTAAACTGTGTGATTCCTGTGATACAAGGGAAGCGCCCACGCACTTGCGGATCCAGGAGGGGGGGGGGGGGCAAGATTTTTTCTGGTACCCTCATTCTTTGTTTTTTTTTCTATTTTTCACCGTTTTTTAAAATAAATTTTTCTATCTGGTCAATTATTGACGTCCTTGCCATATTAGCCTCAAGGCCAAAAACATTTAAATTCAAAAAAATAAAGAGAAAATTGAAAACTTTGACTCTTTAAAATTTAGCAATTTTTCTTTTGCTCATTATGATTTTCAAATAGCTGAAACCACTTTTTCGTTCGAAGAAACGATTTTCTAATACCCAAATAGAGGATTTACATACTCCATAAAAGTGAAGCATCATTCCCGCTAAGAAAACGAATAAATACTTACTATATAGTCTTTCACTAATACAGAAATACCACCGGAAAGAGCTTGACTAACTAATCCATTATCATATCTAGAATAGTCTTCACTGAATTTCACAACAGTCGAAAAATCCAAGCACAATGGAAGAAACCTATAAAAAATAGAATATAATAATAAATATACAACTAAACAGTGTCAGATAATAACATTCATACAAAATTCATTCATTGAAAAGGAATAAGGAAATATACAAGCCATATGTACACACATCGGTTCTGCAATTGGGGAGAGGGACTAGGGAATTACCACTGGAAGTGGTGATGGAGTTAAAACAGCGAAAAGGTATATTTAAAAGCCACTGTTATTTGATTTTTTGTAGGGGGGAGGGGGTAGGGTATAAGTCTTAGCTGAATTTTATAAAAGACAAAAAAAAAATAGTCCCAATGGAAGGAACCTAAAAGTAAACTTAGGAAGGAAGGGGTGAGCGCTACCAGTCCAAAGCAATCCTTTTTCTGAATACAACAGGTCTAGTATGTTTGTAAAAGCCCACCACGGCATTAAGCCTCTTGATGTCAACCCATCATAACAAGCTACAATTTCACTGTTCAGAGCTCTACTTTTCGCTCCTGTCAATAAAACTCCCACTTCCTTTAAACCGTGTCTTATAGCTCAAACTATTTGAGGACACCCTACTGTTTCTTCGGTCCAAGCTGGCTTACCAAACTGGCCACAGCCCATCATTTATCATCAATACAATATGTCCTAAGCAACTTAACCTTTCTTTCATTACAGGCCTCAACAATGACATCAATCCACTTCTTTTGTGGTGCTTATTGTTTGAGGACCCCTCAAACGATTACCTAAAACTAAGCCAAGACAGCTGTTGATAAATATTTAGTATAATGTTTCAAAGCAACTACGTTTTAAAGCTCTACTAAGCCACCTTGCCACTTGTTGCCACCAATCCTAGTATCCCAGTATTAGTTTGAAGACTTATCTTCCCATTCGACAATTCAGCTTATTATACATATTTTACGTGTTTGCTAAGGCCATGACACTAGGAGAGCAAGAGTCAACCATAATAGGGATTAAAGTGGTTGGTGAAAAATACCCACTGACTTTGGCACGTCAATAGAATTACTCCTGTTTTCCTACCCGAGATTTCCCGCGAAGGGACAGTTGAAGAATGTCAATCACGGGGATGACCTAGAAAGAGGTTGATTTTGACAGGCAGCATATCATCCAATTGTCCAATGGCCACAAAACATCTCATGAGGATCGACGGAAATCAAGTAAGTAAATTAAGAATTGGTCACCAGAACATAGTTAAACTAAAGAATAACTAGTTAAACTAAAAGACGTACACACATATACCTAGCACACCAACTTAGTAAAATGTGTTTTTTTTCTGTATTTTAGCTACAAGATAAATACAACTTATGCGTCTAATAAAGTTGCTGATGTTGTTGTAATTTACTTTACGACTCTTCTGAATAGCACTAGATGGCATTGGCTGTTTTTTTTTTTAGTTTATGTTCTTTCACAAACTGAATTCTTAGTTAATTGAATTCCTAATTAAAGTTCATTGAACAAACTAAATTCACTAAAAAATATGCACACATATACCTAGCATACCCATTCTGAAGTTTTTTTTTTTCTTTAGTTACAAGGTAAATATAATTGATGCAACTAATAAAGTTGTCGACGTTGTTACAATTTGCTTTATGATTTTTCTGAGCAACTGTTTTTTTTTTTTTTTCTTCACAAATTTGACGGACAGCATATCATATGAATATTCAGAACTTTACCTGACAGAGTAGCATATCTGGAGAAAAAATGGAGACAAAATTCGGAAGGAGCATCCCTGAAGTATTTCATAACGATGGAGGTAAGCAAAATTAGTCAATAGAACACCGCCTAATTTAGATGATTAAAGTACAATAATATATTTGAACACACTTTGAGGAACAAATATAGCAAATAAAACTTATCAGTAGGCTTACCCAGGCTCTTGCAATAAGCCTTATGGCTTTGCTGAATAAAGTTGGATGTGTTCGTGTTTTTTCACTCGAAACAAACTCAGTTTCCCCTCATATCACTTTTCCATACTTTTATCACTGAGATACTTCGACGTCTGACATTCTGTCAGAGTATGACGTTTCAAAAACTCTTGGGAAGCCTTTAACTTTAAAAACAGCAAGGTTAGATGAATCGCCGTCCATTGGTGCGATTGAAAGGCTGTGATCTCGACTGGGATGATAAAGCTGTGAAAGAATCTTGCCTTGAGTTGTAGTGACAAATCACACAACATGATAAATTATCGAAAAATTACTAAAAAATAAAGCTTAGTAATTTCCTGAATTATTTGAAGGGAATTTCGGCTTATAACGAAAAGAAAAAGACAAACCTTGCTACCAAATCTCTTAAAGGTGGGCTCATGGTTTCGTCAACAGTAAATGTTCGCACCACATTATTAACTTCGCTGAATATATATTGGCCTTCTATACCAGAGAGGACATAGAGAAGGTCTTCCACTATTAGATGTTCTTGAGATTCAAATGGCACAGGGCCTGAAATCAAGCACATTTATTATAAATATCTTACAAAATTGGTAAGTGTCCATAACTCCTAGCCATTCACAAATTTGAAAACAGTTACGTAGTTTTATTACCAGAAGCTCATATTTCTCTAGGGTATTCTCACAATCAGAATTAGTTAGTTTCCGATTATCAGAGGGAGTGTACGTTTTCTTTCTGGAATGTTTGAAGGCAAGCGATTACTACACGGAGTTTAAAGAGAGTTAAGCGGTTTTCATTAAAACGGGACGACATTTAGGCTATATGTGGTTTGATAAGCAAACCCTGTTTTGTCACTACACGGCTTGAGGATCGAGTTATAACTCCCAGGAATTTTTATGGGGGGAGAGGGTGAGAGGGACTTATACTTTTGTGCTTGGGGGACAGAAGATACATTTAAAAGGGGATGGGTGGATGTAAAGAGGGAGGCTTTGAATAGATTGAGATGGAGATGGAGCGTACGTAGCTATGTTGGCCTTAGACTTGTTGCCACGGTGAGTTGTTAGTAGTAGTAGTATTAGTATGCACTTAAGTTAGATCTTAAATTTGAATGAGCTTCTCTCAGCAATACTTAAATAAATTATAAGGCTACATTGACTGAACATGAAGCAAGAAACAAAAACTTAGATCAAACAAAAGAGGTAAAATATCAGCAGAAATTTCATCAAATGGCCGAGATGCCTTTGTCATATTTTTGGCTCTAATCTTTACATCAAGTCCCTCGTTATAAATGTACAAAGTGACGCTGAAACCTATAGAAATGGACAAAATGGATCCATTTCTAGACATGGATCTACTATAATAGGTAAAACAAATCTAATGACCAAGATATATACTTCCCATGTGTCTTCCGTTTGTTGATTTCGCCAGCGCTGATTCAATTTACGGGTACATGGGTTGAAACAAGAGTGCCGTATGGTAAAATGCACGGAAAATATGTAATTTGGGCTATATTTTTGGGCATCAAGGGGAGGGTGTAATTTATATGGAAGTGCATTCAAGATGTGTTAACTACAATTGGTTTCAGCGAGTGGAAACCAGAAAAATCAATTGTTCTTCTTTTGGTACTGAGGAAAGCTGGGTGAAGTTCTCAAGAAATACATTATTTTCTAATTTTTACTAGCTGAATTATTTTCTCCTTAATTTCTTCCATTTTGTTTTTCTTCTTTCAATTGCGATTTCAAGTTCTAAAGCATTTTGTATTAAAAAGTTCCTCATTTCATATATTATTCCAACAAGTTATCCTTGTACATTTTATTGCTTTATCTTGTTTGGCCAAGATGGATTGCCGAAAAGTACAATTTTTGGGAACCTAGCAAAATTTAGCTGTGAATCATGGCCTGACCACCTTAACCTTTCATTCACTATAGGTCAAGCCCAAGAAATTGAACTAGCTTTTTCTTAACTTGTCGTTTGATATAATAATAATTTTAATAGCTCATTTATGGACTATAATACAAAACTTTAAGAAAAGCGGAGTAAAATAAAAGAAGAATTGCGATATATAACTCCTTAAATAGCAGTAAAGTTACAAAAACTTGTTCAAACTCAAAGCTGTCTGACGTCAATATTCAATTGGCGATATGCAGCCGTTGAAAGGAACGCCTGAAATTGCCCTTTGGGTAATTCCTCTGGAAAATATGTAGCCCGCCTTCCTTTGTTTTTGAAGACCCCTCATTTCAGGACCATGCATAACAACTGTTTTTTTTCCGTGACTTTCAGCATCTTAATCTTAGTACTAAGACTTAACTCCTAAACTACATTTTCATTTTTCTAAACTTTTTATAACTGCAATTTTTTAAATATATAAAAAACCATTCCCCATCTCTGTTAAAAATGCTACATATAGAAGTGAATCTAACCACTCGGTCATTTTTTTTGGCACCTAGTAGCAACTGTTTGCGCGAATTCATTCCTAACTTAAGTGACTTGGTCTTTCTTAAACTAAATGCTCAGCCTACTCTTGCACTCAGGAATTCAAAAACCTCACATTTCACCTTACATTTACATAAAATACTCGAATCATAAACATAATCCTACAGTCAATGTAATTCATGATTTCCCTATGCTTTTACAGTGTTCCTTAGGGCAAATCAATCAAAATAATCCATATAAAATGAGGTAGTAATTCATAAGGCATTCTTCTTGACAAAGAGATTCAGAATTAATCCATGAAACAAAACAATCTTCCATTTAACCCCTGACACCCTTCTGATTCAACTCATTACCGTGCTTCCCGGCTTAGCCCCCACAACATTACCCTAATAAATAGTACCAATCATGTGACGCTCAACCCCCCAACTTTTTTAATTTCTCGAAGTTTTAAATCTTTAGTGAACAAAGAAAGGGTTTGAGGATCAAACCCTATTCACTAAGGATTCAAGATTGTTGTCTTCCATTTAAAACCCTATTCACTAAGGATTGTTCACTAAGGATTTGCTTCTTTTATCAATCCTTCATGAAAAAGGCAATGAAAGGGCAACAGGAGGTAATATTCCATAATTCATTTTTTTTAAATAAATACACTACTTATTTAAATAATTCTGATCATACTAAATTAAATAAACAGAGTACATATTAATATGACCCTCAGCCCCTCAAACCCTTTCTTTGTTCACTAAAGATTTGCTTCTTTCATCAATCCTTCATGAAAAAGGCAATGAAAGGGCAACAGGAGGTAATATTCAATAATTCATTTTTTTTAATAAATAGACTACTTATTTGAATAATTCTAATCATACTAAATTAAATAAACAGAGTACTTATTAATATGACCCTCAGCCCCTCAAACCCTTTCTTTGTTCACTAACGATTTGCTTCTTTCATCAATCCTTCATGAAATTAAATAAAAAACAAGTTTTTTTTAACTGAAAGAAAGGAACGACGTTAAAACTTAAAACGAACAGAAATTATTCCGTATATGAAAGGGACTGTCCCCTCCTCAACGCCTCGCTCTTTAGGCTAAAGTTTTTTATTGTTAAAAAAAAATAAGAGTTGTGAGAAAGTCGGATATGCTGGATAAAATTGACAAAATCTAAGTGTCAGAGTGAATAAATTTTTTTTATCTAGTAAGTTTTTTTATAGAGTACAATTGTACTCTATGCTTGCTCAGAGACACGATGCGGCTTTCCCACTGGTACTTTATGGCGCGTTATCGACACAATCTAGATTATTGCATGTATGAAATCAGTATTTTTTGTGCAGTGGAACAATAAACACATAAGTCATATCTTTAAAAAAAGTGAAGATGAAGCATTTTAATAAAGTCTGTTCACATGACAATGTTATTGTAGCATTGAATGCCGACAAGGAGAAGTATTTAAACTATGAAACAAGTACAAGTGGTAGCACTATTGGAAATGTATGCATGCATTGTCATGACAGTAAGGAATTAAATTTCTTTGGAGTACCGAAAAAATTCAACTCTTATGTTGGTTGTTATGCAAGATTGAGATCTCCAGAGATGATTACACTCAAAGAGAATGCCAACATAAAAATAATCATTGATGATAGAGGACAACTCCTTGCTACTGTTGCAGGTAACACATTACCTGCTGATAGATCCTATCGTCAGCTTTCGGGTATTAGCATTCAACGGAAGATCAAAAAAAGAAAGGCCTACTCTTCTATTAATATCATAAACCATATCTTGTCTACGTGCCGAAACTGTTACCTGTGTAAAAATAATGTGATAATAGACAGTGAAATTGCCAGAAAAATAAAGAGGGCATTGGCAGAAAATATCACTATGGAATATAAAGATGAATCGATGAAAAAAAAAGTACCAGCAAACGTTACTGCCATTGATAAAACAGTCAATGAACCAAATAATACCAAAGACGAAAAGCATATTGAGCCTGTCGATGACACACCAGTAAAAACTGTGCATAACTCAAAATGGAATAATGATTATTCTACTGATTACGAACTAAGAGAAGACAATAACTACAATATCAAGAGAGAACATAGTGAACTATTTTATGGAACAGATTCAGAATGTCCAAAGTTGATCATTGATATTAATAATGTATCATAATATATTTTTGTACTAATATTCTACATAGCATTATTTCATTAAAAATATATTATGCATTATATTGTTATGTGTTCATTATTTTTAGAGTAAGCTAGCATATCAAACGTTTAGAATGTCTATTAAAAGATCGGAGATGTAAGAAAAGGAATTTGCATACATCTATTGTCAGACACATGGGATAACATTGACAAAATCTAGGTATCAGAATGAATAAATTCTTTATTAACATCAGTTGCTGGATATGTCATTATGAACAGCAAGATTAAAATTGACAGAAATAAGCAGAATGAAATTGACAAAATGTAAATATCAGAGTGAATAAATACTTTATCAACATCCTTTATCGGATATGTCGGATAAAATTGACATAATCTAAGTATCACAGTGATTAAAATCTAAGTATCGGAGTGATTAAATTCCATATCAACATCCCTTTCTCGGATACATGGGATAAAATTGACAAAATCTAAGTATCAGTGTGAATAAATGCTTTATCAACATCATTTGTCGGGTATATCGGATAAAATTGACAAAATCTAAGTATCCGATTGATTAAATTCTATATCAACATCCATTTCTCGAATACATGGGATAAAATTGACAAAAGCTAAGTGTCAGAGTGAATAATTTTTTTATTACCATCTTTTGTCAGATACAATGAATATAATTGACAAAATCTAAATATCAGAGTGAATAAATACTTTATCAACATCCTTTATCGGATATGTCGGATAAAATTGACAAAATCTAAGTATCAGAGTGATTAAATTCTATATCAGCATCCTTTGTTGATAAAAGATGTTGATAAAAAAAATTATTCACTCTGATACTTAGATTTTGTCAATTATATTTGATGTATCTGACAAAAGGTGTTGATAAAAAAAATTTATTCACTCTGACACTTACTACTACTACTACTACTAACAACTCATCGCAGCACCAAGCCGCCTGAGGCCAACACAGCTACGCACGCTCCTCCTCCACCCCAATCTATTCAAAGCCTCCCTTTTTACACCCACCCACGAAGTTCCCATTTCCTTTAAATCTTTCTTTATGACGTCCTCCCACCCCAGACGGGGACGACCTGCTTTCCGTTTAGCCCTAGATGGTTGGCTGAAAAGAACAATCTTCGGCAATCTGTCATCCTTCATCCACACAACATGCCCTAACCACCTCAACCTTTCTTTCATTATAGACCTAGAAAGCGGTATTGAACCACATTTTTCGTATAGCCTATTGTTTGAAATACGGTCAGTCAGCCGGGTACCCGATGTATCAGTAGGTAATGTGTTACCTGCAACAGTAGCAAAAAGTTATCCTCTATCATCAACGATTATTTTTATGTTGGCATTCTTTTTGAGTGTAATCATCTCTGGAGATCTCAATCTTGCATATCCACCAACATAAGAGTTGAATTTTTCGGTACTCCAAAGAAATTTAATTCCTTACTGTCATGACAATGCATGCAAACATTTCCAATAGTGCTACCATTTGTACTTGTTTCATAGTTTAAATACTTCTCCTTGTCGGCATTCAATGCTACAATAACATTTTCATGTGAACACACTTTATTAAAATGCTTCATCTTCACTTTTTTTTAAAGATATGACTTATGTGTTTATCGTTCCACTGCGTAAAAAATACTGATTTAATACATGCAATAAACTAGATAGTGTCGATAACCCGCCATAAAGTACCAGTGGGAAAGCCGCATTGTGTCTCTGAGCAAGCATAGAGTACAATTGTTAGAGCCGTAAGAATATTTTATGTCATTTTAAGATACGTAAAAAAAAGTGCTACTACAAACATTATTTTTCTAATAGCAAAGGTCATGACTAACATGTCTATACCATTCTCATTTTGAGTTTGGAAAATATTAAATGTGATTTTTTTTGTTTTAAGTGTTTCATCTCATTCGAAGACATGTAAAAAAAAGTTGAAAAAAATACATCATGTTAAAAAAAAATGATAAAAAAAAGTTAAAAAAAACTTAAAAAAAAATTCAAAAAATGGGGGGAGGGGGCCAAAAAGTTGGAGGGGAGGGGGCGCCCTTCGAGTTTGGGGATAGAGGACCTTTGGGGGGTTGAGGTCTCTGATGGTTAGGGTCGTTGGTACTTATGATCCTTGATGGTTCGGCATACACCTTACTACTTGATTTGCAAGGATTTCTAAGGTTTGTTCTGAATTTCATTATTAAAATTCTTTTCTTGCCATCTGCATCTCTCTTAGTATCAACTTTTTAGTATACTATAACGTTAGACTCCATTTTAAACTGACAACACTGTTCAAACGCCACTTGTGTATTGTACAGAACACATCGAAGAAGTACAGCTGTGTCTAGTCATAAGATCATTTGATCATTGTTAACCATTTTCATAGATTGATATTGTTCCAAATTTATAATAAATAAGCTATGAGTTAACAACCCCGAGGGGTTACCTTAACTGATAATCAGTTTAACTCTTTTTTCTCCACCTTCATACGATCCAATTCGCCAATGCTATCTAGCTCTGTTTTTTCCCTATTATTTCAATTAATATCGTTCGTATAGTCCAATTCGCAAATGCTATACCCTTTTTTTTGCAATTAGAGTTAGCTTTTAAGCAAAATGATGTAAAACCATATGCCAATCAATCAATTCTGAGTATAGCATCCTATTCTTTAATTGGCAGCGACACATTCCTAACAAACTAGTCTTGACTAAAGGCAATTGTCCAAAAAATCAGAAACCAGTCTGATAGCACATACTTCAAAGAAATGGAACAGTGGATGATGCATGGGTGATAGACAGCTTTTGCTACAAAATCATTCCTAAATATGCAATTTGACAATTTCTAGTTTTTGCTTAAAAAAAAACAACAAAAAAACACGTTATGATGAAAGTGCCTCAAAAACCAGTCTGCTTGCATTATACAATCTCAATTATACTTTCAAAACGTGTTTGATCACTTTATAGGTATATAATATAAAAAAATTGGTCGCTTTTTGCAATGTGCACGTCAAACTGCACTGTATATTCATGCCTCAGGTGTAAGATTTCTTGTAAGTTTTCAATCAATAGTACTCTCACTACTAACGTGGCAATGCAAGGGCAACAGAAGTGGAAAAAAAATGAAGTAATATTCCATAATTAATTTTTTTTTAATAAATGAAGTACTTATTCAAATAATTATTTAATTAATACTTACTTAAATCAATGGAGTACATGTATAAATAACATTCAAATAAATTAAATTTAAATAATACTTTTTAACTAATTTAAATAAAGCCTACTTATCAGGTATAACATAAAGGAAAAATCATTATTAAAGCTTTCCAATCTTGTGGATACATTTCCTGCTCATTAAAGGGCTAGAGAGACGTGCCGTTTTCTTTCACTGTTTAAAGAGCGTACACATGCAAATATAAAGGTGACTTTTTAAAAGAAAAGATAAACGTATTCTTATCAATTTATTTTATATTTCTGAATACGGACAGTCAGTGAAGGCAATTTGCTTTCCAAGATGTCAAGAAGAATTTTAAGTAAACTTTTAAGGATCTCCATAAATCTTTTATTGAAAACGTAGCTGTAAAATCTCTCAAACTTAAAAGTTAGCAAAAAAAAACTCAAAAGCTGGCGCAAAATACACCAGTATTGGATAAATACACCGGGTTTTAGCTTGAAAACACTACGTCTGTAAGTCCTTAAGATTTGGGATTAAGGCCCTCTTATATTTCACACACATTTCAATTGATAATCTAAAAATGAATATCTGGCCAACACATTATTTCCCTTGCCTTAATCTTTCCCAAAATTTCCCTTCTCTCAAGTTTGAATATGACCCCTGTTTTAACTCAATTTGAACCTATAAATTTTAGTGCAAAATCTGATAATTTTAAATTAGGCACAGCATTATCTGCCGACCAAATCGCAAAATATGGGGCCATATCTGCCCCCCCCCAATATTCAAAATACCCCAAGTAAAGTGGAAAATATTTTTGAGTTGGACGGATATACTCATAGTCTCAGACCCCATGATGCAGGCAATTAGTCCTTTTCTACAATTTCTAAAATCATGTTTTTATTACTAAGACCATGAAACAAATACTACTACTGCCAACAACTCACCGCAGCACCAAGCTGTCTGAGGAAAATATAGCTGCGCAAGCTCCTTCTCCATCGCAATCTATTCAAAGCCTCGCTCTTTACACCTTCCCAGAATCCCATATTTCCCTTAAATCTTTCCAAACGAGATCCTTCCACCCCAGCCGAAGACGACCTGCTTTTTGTTTAGCCCTAGACATTTGGACAAAAATGAAAATTTTTGGCAATCTGTCATTCTTCATCCGCAGAACGTGCCCTAGCCATATCAACCTTCTTCTCATTATAGCCCTAGAAAGCAGGATTGAACCACATTTTTCGTACAGCAAGATACGGTCAGTCAGTCGGGTGCCCAAAACAATCCGTTCGCAATTTCTCTGGAATACAATTAGCGAATCTTCCTCCTTTTTTCGAATTACCCGAGTTTCAGAACTGTACTTGACCACTGTCATCCCTGTAGCTTCCAAAATCCTAATCTTGGCTTACACACTCATCTTCCTATTCTTCCAAACTTTTCGAACTGTTAAAAAACCCCTCTGCCTTCGTTATTTTATTTTTAACATCTTCACTGCACCCACTGAAAATACTAATAATACTCCCTAGGTAAGCGAAGATGAAACAAATCGTGCAGAATATAATCCCTCCGTTTTTCGAATCACCCAAGTTTCAGAACAATACTTGGTGACTGTCATCACTGTAGCTTCCAAAATCCTAATCTTGGTTTGCAGACTCATCTTCCTATTCTTCCAAAATTTTTGAACTGTAAAAAAACCCCTATGCCTTCGCTATTTTATTTTTTAACATCTTCACTACACCCACTGATTTTACGAATAATACTCCCTAGGTAAGTGAAGATGAAACAAATCGTGCAGAATATAATCCCTCCTTTTTTCGAATCACCCAAGTTTTAAAACAATACTTGACCGCTGTCATCACTGTAGCTTCCAAAATCCTAATCTTGGTTTGCAGACTCATCTTCCTATTCTTCCAAAATTTTTGAACTGTAAAAAAACCCAATGCCTTCGCTATTTTATTTTTTAACATCTTCACTGTACCCACTGATTTTACTAATAATACTCCCTAGGTAAGTGAAGATGAAACAAATCGTGCAGAATATAATCCCTCCGTTTTTCGAATCACCCAAGTTTCAGAACAATACTTGACCACTGTCATCACTGTAGCTTCCAAAATCCTAATCTTGGTTTGCCAACTCATCTTCCTATTCTTCCAAAATTTTTGAACTGTTAAAAAACCCCTATGCCTTCGCTATTTTATTTTTTAACATCTTCACTGTACCCACTGATTTTACTAATAATACTCCCTAGGTAAGTGAAGATGAAACAAATCGTGCAGAATATAATCCCTCCGTTTTTCGAATCGCCCAAGTTTCAGAACAACACTTGACCACTGTCATCATTGTAGCTTCCAAAATCCTAATCTT
>JAQQPU010001489.1:67678-81316 GCA_029168905.1 Artemia sp. Kazakhstan ARC1039 | reverse complement strand
TTGCCCTGAGGGCGTATAAGTTTTTTTTATAGAAAGCGTTGTCGTAGAAACTTCAAAAAGGGTTCGTTCAGTTGGAAATTGAAAGGGCTAGTGCCCTTTTTAATAGTTGAAAGTGATTGGAGGGCAACTAACCCCCCTCTCACGCCCACCATTTCCCAAAACACACCCAATCAAAGTTTTTAGATTGCTATTTTGTTCAACGTAGTTGAAAGTTCTGGAAATTAGGTCTTTGAGGATGACAACCACCTCACAGCCCTCAGGGCAAGGGTTGTAAGTTAAGCCCTGGGAGCATATAATGTTTTTATAGAAAGCGTTGTCGTAGAAACTTAAAAAAGGGCTCATTCGATTGAAAATTGAAAGGGCTAGTGTCCCTTTTAATAGTCCGAAGTGATTGGAGGGCAACTAACGCCCCTCTTATGCCCACCATTTCCCCAAACACATCCAATCAAAATTTTGAGATAGCCATTTTGTTAAACGTAGTTGACAGTTCTGGAAATTAGGTCTTTGAGGATGACAACCCCCTGATAGCCCTCAGAGCAAGGGTTGTAATTTACGCCCTGGGGACATATAAGGTGTTTATAGAAAGCGTTGTCGTAGAAACTCAAAAAGGGCTCATTCGATTACAAATTGAAAGGACTAGTGCCCTTTTTAATAATCGAAAGTGATTGGAAGGCTTGACTTTTTATAGTATAAATTAAAAAACTTTCTGAAAAATAAGTTTATCAAAGAAAAGTAAAGGCCATTTCAAACTTTTGTTTGTCTCAGTGCTAGGTGAATGATGGTTAAGGAAGCTTGGAGAATTTTTGGCTATATTTTTATATTTTTGGGCATTGATTGGTTCATAGATATTCCACAGGTGTCACTGCATGGGGGTATGCCATAGGTTCTATGGCATGGCGCGCTCATTTTGCCTGAGTAATGAAATTGAAGCGCCGAAACCTATATAGGCAATGGGTTTTCATCTGAGGAGCCCTTATATGTGGTGATTACTTGGGGGATATTATATTTTGTAGATTTAAGGTGCTATGTCTTGGTGTTTGGACAATGACTTATACTTATTAACGCGGATTTTGCTCTATGTTGGACTTGATTTGCGGATAATCGGGTTGGATATAATGTTTTGTCCTAAGTGATTGGATGGATTAGTAAGGTCTAGACTTTGTTCTAGTGCTCATTTATCTTAGCTACTAAATTAGGAAGACGGTTTTTTTGTTTTTACCAAGGTTTTTTTACATTGAATATGAAAATCAAGCTTAAAACGAAAAAAAATATTTGCTCTAGAAGTATAAACGAGACTTAAAGCAAACAGAAATTAAATAACCAATTAATGCAAACAAACATACAATAGATGTCAATGTAAATGAATAAATAAATCTTAAAAAGAGGGAAACTTAAGTTGAATATGCAAATCAAGCTTGAACCGAACAAAAATCACTACAAACAAGAGTTTGGGTATCGCCTCCTTCTCTCACTATAAAAGTCTAAAACCTATTGCATCATTGGCGCTTTACTGAAAACTAATTTTATTACAAATATATTTTTTTGTACTTAATGTTGAAAACAACATTAAAATTATAGCAAAATTTTGAACTGATGAGCTTTCAGCAATTAATATCATTATGCATCAAATATTCAGTTTAATTTATTAGGTATTCCTAAAATTGTTCAAGACGAATATAGTTTCACTACAAAAAAGAGTTTGGATACTGCCCCCTTCCTTAACTGTAAAAACTAAAAGTCTACTGCGTCATTGTGTAGCGATAAAAATTGAAGGGACTGGGCTCAGTTGTGGTCATAAAGATTGACCGCGTCAAATGTAATTTTATGCTTCAAAGCCGTGAACTTACACCTTATAAGTTCTCCGATAGAGCCACTCATAGCGCTAAGGACTGCGCCATATGTAATATTATGATTTTGGGCGGTGTATCGATCGCGCCACTCACAGAAAGCGAGAAAATAAAATATGTAATTATATAAATGTAACCTCCTTTCCTTGGGTTATCTCAAAATCAATTACCTGATATAATATGTAGAAATCAGATCCCTGGGAGCGCTACCTTGGAGGCATACAAACTAATTACCTGTCGTGTGACTAGATACAGACATATAAAATAAAATAAACACGAATAGAAAAGCAATAGATTTATTGCAACTTACATTTTAGGTGTACAGCAATGCTCACTTCAATTGACGACAAATAGGAGCAGAGATAATAATAATGACTGAATTGCAATGCCTGAGTGCCGAAATAAATCTGGTCATAATAATCTTGAATCTGATTTACGAATCCCCAAAAAAGCACTTTTACCACACTATACAATATAGTTTTTGTTCTGCGCTCTAAGAGCTGACTCACAATTGGCCCAAGTGGCCCAAGGATGCGAACTCCTCGTCCAATAAATTGTTTTGAATATTTCTGATGATTCAAACGTTCACACCGTTCTTATAATTTAAACTTCCTGAGAAACGTTGTGTGTAGCATCTTTTTTATTGCCCACTATCTTAGCGAAATGCAAAACTGGATAGCGCCGTTCTTTGTCTGAGGCTCAAATGCAATTTTTCTCTTTGCTGATTAAGGACTTTTCTTTTTTTGAAACTAGATTTAAACTTAATTAGAGGAAGTCGGAATTATCTTTAGAAAGGAGGAACTTAATTTTTTTGTATTTTAAATATATCATATTTTACTCACGGTACATATTACCCTTCCCATTATTTAATGACGTCCCGTCATTAGGACTTGCTTGCCTTTTGGCTTTTGAAATGTTCGCAATTTATTAACTATTTATTCTACATAATTTTGATTGACATTTTATTATTTCATATTTTTATTTTGGCTTAATCAGGAGTGCTAAAAATTTTCTCTATTACTTTTCTTATTTTATTCTACATTCCTATCTAAAATTCATCAACCGGACTAAGATTATTCATGGTTCTAGCCTAGCTACTATACTAAAGATTTTTCTTTCTACATCTAACACTGATTACTTTTACATTTCCAACAAGGTTGGAGCTATTCTACCTTTACATAAGATTTTTTTGAGAATTCACCTTTTACAAGTTTTTTTTTTATTTTGCTGTCTATAGAGCACACTTCTTTCTATCTACGCTACATTAAATGAATAGCACGACAACGCTACACATAACTCTATCTGAACATCTAACACTAGATATAAGAACGATTTAAAACACACAACATTTGGTTTACCATGTTCACTGGTAACATTAGAACACTTTCACTGGGGATGTTTGCTGCGCAACGTTAATGATAGGATATTGGGATTTTTGAGTTATCAAAGTTATTAAGAAGTAACATCTGTAAATTCACACCTATTTCATCACCTTCGAGTCTCTTTAGCGTACTCAATCCTTCTGTTGTAAATTATGGTCCTTCATTCCTTTCGTCTTGGCAAAATTTTTAAAGCACTTACAATATAGTTTCTTCATGGAACAGTTCGAGCATAATTGTGTTCACACGACAAGCTTTGTCTAATTGTCAACTGGGAAATGATGCTTCCAACTACAGGTGTGGGAATTTGCTATCAGAGTTCATTCTCACTTGCTTTTTGATAGTTTATAGGGTGCCTTATCATTAAGGGGTCGAACACTGGGAGTGCGTTTATTTTCATCTCAGCATATCATTTTTGGGATATTTTAAGGCACATAGATAATGTATTTCTCGTATAAAATTGTTCATTCGTGCACTTAGGGATCACAGTTCTCTTATAAAATCGTTAGTTCATGGCTTGCGTCTATTAACCTTTGCGGTGATTCATAGGTTAATCACAGGAGAATTAAAGTTTGGATTTGGAACAGGTCGACATCAAACAATAGTGACTCCTTCAACATATTGTCTTTAACTTGTGGAAGGGGTATATTTTCACTGAGGGGCTAGTCACTGGGGTTAATTTTGGTTTCTGTAATTCAATGGTTGGTTTCCAGGTCCATTTTTCAGTAATTATCTCGTAATATTATGGGATAACAGAGATATGAACTTTCCACACAGAGAGGATAGGATGGATTCCGAGAGATGGTTGAAAGGGATTCGACGCGTGAATCTGGGTCATGTAAATAATTTTTGGGATCATCAAATATCATAACTATACAGTCAAATGGTTCATGTGTCCATAAGGATTATCATGGGTGATATTTAGGTACTTATATCTTGTACTGGTCGATGGGGTTCTCAGGATTTATATGATTATATAGTTCGATAATGCACTGGATACTGAGATTCAAATATAATGTTACCTGATACGTAATATGGTGCATGGTCGAGGAAACAACGATCAAAAGGTAACTGTAATTTTCGTAGACGTAGCTGGGATGAAAATTGGCTGGAGTCTATGGTGAGTACTCTTCGTTGGTTGAGGTATGATGAAAATAGATGCTACTAGGTTGTATCTGCACTGGACAACTCATTGTAATGATCGATATCCAATATGTCAATCCACTTCCTGTAATAAAAATAACGAGGCAGAATCACATCTTCTTTAAAATCAAGTAGTCTTAATACATAATAAACAATACGATTGGGTGCATTTTAGGGCCAAGATTACCCTACAAGATAATATAAAAAGATACACTGACATTACTACATGAATATTGGCTTTAATAAAACGACATTATTATCATGTTGGTTTCATATACATATAATTTCCATTTGGAAATCTAAAACAGAGATGTCTTCAAATTTGTTTTGAGAAAGGAAACAACGATAAAAGCCTTATTTAATTCTTCAATACTTATTTAATTCTCCCTTAGATTTAAAACAATCCTTTAAACATAAGTTACTCTACATTATTCAGTTTGAGGTCTAATTTTACAACATATTTCATGCCTGCATTGGTCGCGCACGTCCGTGCTGTTTAATAAACGCATGTTGCAGCGTCATAGCCACACGTTTTTACGTAAACAACCTTACAATGAGGGAACAAGACATAGCAAGGACGAGTGGAGACCTCTATACCCACTCGTTTTCTAATGTCCTCCCTTTTTCTTGGCTTAGACGTTCTCATGGGGTTCCGGGTTTAACTTCTGCATTTCGGCCGTTTCCCCGTGTTCTTCTCTTGGTTTTCGTCTTCTTAGTCTCAGGATTTTTCCGTAATTAAAAGTAAATAAGGTTCTTATGGTCGGGGAAGTCGCGAATACGAAACATACGGTCAGTAGTATGTTCCACCAGAAATTGGCTGAGAATAATCCGTATCTATCATCCACGTACTTTAATCTTTGGTCTTCATTTGTAAATAGGGGAATCTGGGAGTCTAATGCTTCTCTTATTTTTGTAAGCTTTCCTGTCCCTTTATTTTTTTCTATTTTGGACCATATTGAGGTTTTCATTTCCTTATTTTCTATATTGGGAATAGTGTACGACAGGTTAATTGCCTTGAAATTGATTATTTTGGGACTTATTATCTTTGTGCTCGTGGTAATTAACGGCGTTCGAACAGTTGACTGTTTAGTTACAAGTCGACATCCTTGTTTTATGGTTATCGTACCCACATCTTGTAACAGTAATTCTGTTTTGTAACCTGGGTCTATTCTTTTTGTATTATTGTAACAAGACAAAGTTCCAACAGTTTCTCTTGGAACAGAAAATAACCAAAGATCATTTCTAAGGTGTATGAATATTTCTCGCTTAGTACTTCCTATCATGGCTTCTTTCAGTTAGACTGGATACATCGTACTGGAATGGTACGGGTAGACATTTTATATTAAAGGAAATTATTCGAATTAATCATATGCAGTGTTACTTTTTAATTAGAATTTGTTTTCGGGAATTGATATATGTTGAACAAAATGTCTCTACAGCATTTTTATAATTGTATAATTTTTACTTGTAAATTAAAAGTTTTTAAATTATTATTCCTTTATGACGCCTATCCATTAAAATCTTTTAATCCTATACTGATGAAGTGTAATTCCATCTATCGGGTTTTTTTTACCATTCTACCCGATTGTGTTGTTACTTTCTCCTCGACTTCTTGCAGTTTTTTCTTTTTCAGTTTTTCTAGCGAAATAAGATCAAACTTTTTGTATTGTTTTTTCAAGAATTCTTGCCCTTTTAGTTTTGTTTCCTTCGCGTGTGCGGCTACTGAAGTCGGTTTTGATTTCTCTATTTCTTTAACTACTATATGGTCTGATTCGCCGTCAGACTCTTCGGAACTGGTTTCCGATGTATTATAAGTTTTAGAAGTTGCACCTACCATTTTTGAGGTATCACCTCCCCTTCCTTCGTAAATTTCTACTCCTCTGGAAGTAGAAGGTTTATTCTCTAAGTCCTCTCTTTGAGTTTTCAACTCGGGAGATTTGAAAGATTCTTGACAGCTTTGAGAGGAATCAAAAGTTTTTGCGGGGTTCCTCCACTGTTTAAATGCCATGTCTTAAGGGGGATGGGGCATTCTTTGCACTGGTGTTTCCCTCCATGAAGTCCATTGTTTAGGCTTGACCTTGGACACAGTTATATCATGATATTGTCCTTGCCGGTCATCCTCGGGAGTTTTATTCTTAGGCAATGTACTTTGACTCGTTTTTATTGGGAAATTTATTAAATCTATAGCTTCTCAGAGATTTGTTTTAGTTTAATCTTTTGGGAGGAGTTTTCTTTACAGTAATACCCGGAGTTTCTACAGCCCTGTTCAATTCCTCCTGTAATGACAGGGGCGTCTCTATTGGAGTTACAGGGGAAGCCATATCGTTTGGAAATCTTTTGGGGGGACAAGGGATCGAAATTATATCAGGGAAAAATTGGGTTGTTAGTGATATTGTATAATCTAATTCTCCTGCGCTCTCCGATGATGAACTTTTTGGGCTTTTTGGCGTTCTTATTCTTACTGGTATTAGGTATTTTCTCTTGGGAATAACTAGATTTTTCATAGCTAAAAATTCTTCAAATTTTTCCTCATCACTCTCATCCTCGAAATAGTCTTGCTTGAAATTAAAGGGTTTTTGCTCTGCCAATCTTGATTTAGGGGGCTCATTTTCGGCAACTGACGAATAAGTAGAGGAGGGACGTGATACCCATCTTTCCGGAAATTTTGCTCTTTTTATTCGGCTAACCTGTGCTTTGTATGTTCTTCCACTATCGGGGTTCTCCATTCTAAAAGTATAATCGTGTACCATTGAAGTTATATTTGTAGTAATAGAAAAGATTTGCTCGTGGCGATAGAGATTTCTCCTATAGCGCCACTTATAGCGCTGGAGATTGTGTCAACTAGGCTAGCACCGCTCTCAAGTAATGAGAGAAAATTGAATATGTAGACATACAAATGTGGCTTCTTCTTTCTTGAGCTATCTGGAGATCAGATTCCTTTGGGAGCATTTACCTTGGAGACTGGCGAACTAATTACCTATTATCGGACTAGACTCAGACATATAAGAGAAACAAACACATATAAAAAAGACAATAGATTTATTGGACTTACATGCTTAGTTGTACAGCAACGGGTCACTTCAATGACAATAAAATGGTGACCGAGATTATTTGCGGTACTAATTGTTTTGAGTCTGAATACATATTAAAATTAAAAAACACATTTACCCCACTCCCAAACGCAGTTCTTTCGTCCTGCGCTGTAGGGACTGCCTGCCATTGGACCAAGTGACCCAAGGACGCAAATCTTCGTCCAATAATCTCTTTGAGATTTTTCAGATGATTCAGTAGTTCACACAGTTTTTTTTGCCTTTTAAACTTCCTTATAAATGTTATGCGTTGCATTTTTTTGCTACAATTTTCTTAGCGAAATTCGAACGACTAGCGCCGTTGTCTGAGTGAAGCTAGAAATGCAATTTCTCTCTTTGCTGATTAAGGACTTTTCATTTTTTGCGACTAGATTTAGCTTAATTATAAGAAATCGGAATTATCTTTGGAAAGGAACTTTATTTTGGTATTTCAAATACATCACATCTTACTCATGGTACATATCACCCTTCCCATGAAATAATGACGCCCCGTCATTAGTTACTGCCCATTAGGAGTTTTTAAAATTTTTCAATTATTTTTCTTATTTTATTCTACATCCCTATCTAAAATTCATCTACCGGACTAAGATTATTTTTGGTTCTAGGTTAGCTACTATACTAAAGATTTTTTTTTCTATATCTAACACTTTACTTTCTTGTTTAATTAATTTGTGATGATTAATTAGTAAAATTAGTAAATGATTTAAATTAGTAAATTAGTAAAATGATTAATTTTACTTTCCAATAACGTTGGGACTATTCTACTTTTACATTAGTTTTTTTTTTTCTATATGACGTACTACATACTATCTACACAACGTTAAGTGAATAACATGATAATATTACACCTAATTCTACTTGTGGTACATACATGAATGATTTATAACATACAATATTTGGTTCATCATATTCACTGATGACATTAAAACACTTTCACTATTGGGATTTTTGGATTGTCAAAGCTGTTAGGAAGTAACACATGTAGCTTCACATCTATTCGTCACCTTTCGTGTCCTTAGTGTACTACACCCTTCCGTTGTAAATTACTGTCCTTCACTCCTTTTGTCCTGGCAAAAATTTCGAAGCACTTACGTTATGGTTTCTTCATGGAACAGTTTGAGTCTAGTTGTCTTTACACGGTAAGTTTTCCCTAGTAGTCAACTGGGAAATGACCTTTAAACATCGTTCTAATAATCAACTGGGAAATGATTCTTCCCACTAGAGGTGTTGGTGTTTTTCTTCTCAGCATATCATTTTTAGGATTTTTGAGGCACATAGAGAATGTATTCTCGCGTAAAATTGTTCATTTGTGCCTTTTGAAACGGGTTGTCGTCATATTATAGTGACTCTCTTAATATATTGTCTTTAAATTCAACTTCGAACCTCTCCAACTATCATCTAACTTCAAATATCGTTAAATATCGTTTATCTTGTACTGCTCGATGGTGTTTTCAGAGTTAAAGTTCAAATTGTCTTTACTTTCTGCTTCAAATATCTTCAAATGTCTTTAAGTGTCATTTAACTTCAAATATCGTCTATCGTGTGCTGGTCGATGGAGTTCTCAGAATTAAACTTCAAATTGTCTTTAATTTCGTCTTCAAATATCTTCAAATGTCTTTAAGTATCTTTTAACTTCAAATATCGTTAAATATTGTTATCTTGTACTGATCGATGGGGTTCTCGGCATTTAAGTGATTATATAGTTCGTTAAAGCACTTGATACTGAGGTTCAAATATAGTGTTACCTGATACGTAATATGGTTCATGGTCGAAGAAAAGACGATCGAAGGTAACTGTTGTTTTCGTAGACGAAGTTGGGATGAAACTTGCCTGGAGTTATGGTGAGTACTCTTCGTTGGTTGAGATATGATAAAATAGATGTTACTGGGTCGTATCTGTACTGGGCAGCTTATTGTAATACTCAATGACCAAAGTGTCCATTTACTTTCCTGTAATAAAAATAGCGAGGCAGAATCACATGTTCTTTGAAGTAAATACACATACCATAATTCACGAATTAATTGGGTTATAATTTCTTAGCTATGAGACAGAATTAAATAAATACACTAATATTAGCACTCACAATGAAAATCTAAAACAGAAATTTCTTCAAATTTGTTTTGATAACGAAAATATCGATATTAAATAAACATAATTTACCCTACATTATTAAGTTTGAGGTCTACTTTTACGATATTTTTCATGCCTGCATTGTTCACGCAAGTCCGTGCTGTTTAAGAAACGCATGTTGCAGCGTCATAACCACACGGTTTTACGCAAACGATACTACAATGAGGGAACAAGACATAACAAGGACTAGTGGAGACCTCTATACCCACTAGTTTTCTGATGTCTTCCCTATTTCTTGGCTTAGACGTTCTCATGGGGTTCCGGGTTTAACGGCTGAAATGCAGAGGTTCTTAGTCTCAGGATTTTTCCGTAATTGCAAGTCAACATTGGTGCCTCATATTCGCTTTTCGAATAAGGTCATTAGATGCAGGATTTCCAAGCTTGCCTCCGTAGATTCCAGTTAATGCTTGGCAAAGAATATAAGCATAATGAAGAACTGACATCAATATCATTTTAGAAGGCTATTGTTTGAGCAAATCCTTCAGCACTAAATAAATAAATATTATATTAAAGTCTTATTAGAATCCGTTAAGCGAGAAACACCTTCACATTAATAGGGAATTCCTTGTGGGTTTTACTTAGTCGCCATTGGACATTCACAGGGTTTCAATCCATATATCTTAACTGATTAAATGGTTTTAAAATTTTACAAATTATTATTGAGATAAAATTTCACATCCGCCGTGAAATTCTACATATAAACGTACCAATAGGTTGTTTGGTTATAGTTACCAATAGTTGGCTATTGGTACATATATTACTCGAGTAAGAAACATTATACTTCTCGAGTAAGAAACACATGAATAAGCAAACTTGCGGCGCTTAATTACACTGGTAGGCCTAAAATAATTATAATCTGCACTAAGATAAAATATTTCATATAATTAGACGCTTCTGTACTGTAAATTTCTTTTTTTTTTTGATAATATCCATCTTGGTTAGGACATGGGTCGATTTTTCATGGAAAATCCGAGGGAGACCTGAGTCAGTATAGGTAAGATATAAGGTGACTGACTTGCGAAAATATGCCACAAAAATTAGAGCAAAATATATGTCATGGATAAACCAATGAAATTAAAGAACATTTTTGTCACAGAACTATAGAACAGTGATCTCTCTGTTATTGTATACGTCATAGATATAAACTAATGAAATTAAATTTTTTTTTCGCCAAGGAGCTAAAGACATAAATGCCTTTGTTTCTCTTTGAAACTAATGTTTAACACAGCTGTAGGACAGCATGCGTCATAGATATAATATAATGAAATTAAAACGCTTTTTTTTCGGAGCTCTAAGAAAGTAAACTCTCTGTTTCTCTTTCAAAGCATTCTGATTCAAAAACGAAAACTTAACTAGCTCACAGAAGTTTCTATTCAACCTTTAAGTATTGTTTTGACTGGCCCTGATTGGCATAAAAATACTAATTTCTTACACTTGAAGGACTGAGAAATATCCCTTCCTACGTTCATTTACACACAAAAAAATTACAAAACAATCATGGGCCTTGAATTCCTCCCCGGGCTTCCCACAAGACGTGGTCCAACGCGAGTTGTCGTTTTCAGTAGACCACTAGCTTCCTACCTTTGGTTATTTTCTGTTCCAACCTTTCTATTATCCTTTGAAAGGGCATAGAAATAACACTAACAAAAATAAGACATCCAAAACTTAATCAAATCCTTACTTGGTTAACTCTAAATGCACACTGTTAAATTTATTATGGTGTTAAATTTATTATCTTTGAAATTTGTCTTTACGTTAATTAGGGATATTTCCATCTGTCAGGTTTTTTAACCGTTCTACCTGACTGTGTCGTTATTTTCTCCTCTGTTTCTTGTGGTTTTTTCTTTTTTGGTTTGTCTAGCGAAATAAGGTAAAATTTTTTGTATTGTTTTTTCAAAAATTCTTGCCCTTTTAATTTCGTTTGTTTCCCGTGTGCGGCTGCTGAGGTCGGCCTTGATTTCCCTATTTCTTTAGCTACTATTTGGTCTGATTCACCATCAGACTCTTCTGAACTGGTTTCCGACGAATCCGGATTAGAACTTTTAGAGGTGGCACTTTTTGAGGTGTCACCTGCCCTTCCTTCGTAAATTTCTACTCTTCTGGAAGTAGAAGGTTTATTCTCTAAGTCCTCGCCTTGAGTTCTCAACTCGGGGGATTTGAAAGATTCTTGAGAGCTTTGGGAGGAATCAATAGTTTTTGCGGGGTTCCTCCATTGTTTGAAGGCCATGTCTTCAGGGGGATGGGGCATTCTTTGCAATAGGGATTCCCTCCGTGAAGTCCACGTCCAGTCGTGTTTAGGTTTGACCTTGGACACAGTTATATCATGATATTGACCTTGCTGGTCATCCTTTGGAGTTTTATTCCCGGGCAATGTACTTTGACTCGTTTTTATGGGAAAATTTATTAAATCCATAGCTTCTC
Source organism: Artemia sp. Kazakhstan ARC1039 (assembly GCA_029168905.1). NCBI lineage: Eukaryota > Metazoa > Arthropoda > Branchiopoda > Anostraca > Artemiidae > Artemia > Artemia sp. Kazakhstan ARC1039. The sequence continues at coordinate 69,307 of JAQQPU010001489.1, read as the reverse complement.
GCAGGTTTGTTTTAGTTAAATTTTTGGGAGGAGTTTTCTTTACAGTAATACCGGGGGTTTCTACAGCTCTGTTTAATTCTTCCTGTAAGGACAGGGGCCTTTCTATTGGTGTTGCAGGGGAAACCATATCGTCTGGAAATCTTTTGGGGGGACATGGGGTCGAGATTCTATCGGGGAAAAATTGGGTTTTTGGAGATATTGTATAATCTAAATCTCTCGCGCTCGCCGATGAATAACTTTTTGGACTTTTTGGCGTTTTTATTTCAGGAAAAAATCCTGGTATTGGGGATTTTTTCTTAGGAACAACTAGATTTTCCATTGCTAAAAATTCTTCAAAGTTTTGTTCATCACTTTCATTTTCAAAATAATCTTGTTTGAAATTAAAGGGTTTTAGCTCTGCCAGTCTTGACCTAGGGGGCTCCTTTTCCGAATCTGACGAATCAGTAGAAGAGGGATGTGACATCCATCTCTCTGGAAATTTTGCTCTTTTTATTCGGCTAACATGCGCCTTGTAAGTTTTTCCACTATCGGGGTTCTCCATTTTAAAGGTATATTCATTATCGTACTTTTTGACTATTCTGTACGGCCCAGAATATTTGTTGGAAAGTTTTTTTCCTTCCGTTTTTGCCTCGTTCTTTAGGTAAACGAAGTCTCCTACTTTGAAATCTATATTCCCCTTAACTTTGGGTTGGTTTCTTAGCTCTTGGTTTATTTTACATTTTTCCAACTCTTGCCTAACTATCTTATAAGTTTTCCTCATCCTATTTATGAATTCTTGTTTATAATCTTCTGAGTCGTTATAATATCGCCGAGATTCAATAATCTCATCATACGGGATTCTAAAATCTCGACCAAAAAGTAAATAAAATGGATTTTCTCTGGTTGTTTCGGAATAAGCAGTGTTGATTACGTTGGTTAAATAAGGTAAGAATTTATCCCAGTCGCTCCTATTGTCTTTCGTATAAATACTTAGAACGTTCGAAAATATTTTATGTCTGTTTTCTATTTTGCCATTAGCTTGTGGATGGTACGGCGCTGTCACCATTTTCTCTATATTAAGGAAACTCATTAAATCTTTTGTTACTTTTGCAACAAAATTGCTCCCGTTGTCGCTCAAAATTTTATTAGGAATGCCAAATTGTAAAAATAATTTTGCTAATGCCTTACTTGTGGCATAAGCACCTTGATTTTTTAATGCTTTTGCAAAAGTAAATCCGGAAAAATGATCTACAACCGAAAGAATACACGTATGGCCTCTGCTAGAAACAGGTAAGCCTCCATTTGTCCCGTACAGGTCAAATGAGATAATATCGAAGGGGTAATTTGCTACTGGGACCCTTCCCATTGGAGGATTTGGATAAGCTGGGGGGGTTTTTCTCAAATTACATGCTTCGCATGTACTTACAAATTCTTTAAGTTTTGTCAGTGCCGATTGTACGTAAAAGTATTGTTTTAACTTATGGAACGTTTTCATAACTCCTAAATGTCCACCTGTGTCCGAATGAAAATATTCAAATGCAGGCCCTATCAAGCTTTGTGGTAATACAGGTATTATCGAGGTTTGGTTTCTATTTGTCTCAGTAGTCACAATCCTACACAGTATTTCTTCATCAAGGTCGTAGTAAAAAT
>JAQQPU010001489.1:29650-67578 GCA_029168905.1 Artemia sp. Kazakhstan ARC1039 | reverse complement strand
TTATTTTCTTTTACTGCGTCTTTGACTTTGTTTTTCTTATATCCATGTATTATAGCATTGATAGCATTAACTTCATTTTCTTCAGTTTCCGACGGATCATTTTCTGGATATCTACTCAAAAAGTCGCAAGCTGCGTTTTGTTTTCCCTTTAAATGTTCAAAGTCATAATCTAAGTCTTGGATTTTCATAATCCATCTAGCTAGAATGCCCGTGGGGTTTTTAAATGTGTGCAGGTACTGCAAGCTTTTATGGTCTGATCGTAATATAAATTTTCTACCAATTAAATAATGCCTAAATTTGTCCAAGTGGTAGATAATAGATAACAATTTTACTTGAATAGCATATAACTTTTTCTATTTGTTTAGGTGTTCCCTGTAGAGGGTTACGGTTTTCTACTGGGATTGTTTGCGAAAGGATAGCGCCTATGCCCTTTGAGCTAGCATCAGTGGTAACGATGAATTTTCCGTTTTCGAAATCAGGGAGTGATAAAATTGGTTCAGAAGTGAGTGCCTCCTTGAGTTGGTCTAGGGAAGTTTGAGCTTCCTGGGACCAGGTAACATTATGGGAGTTTCCTTTGGTCAATTCCGTGAGGGGTTTCGCAATTTGGGAATAATTGCGTACAAATTTTCTAAAGTAGCCAGTAAGTCCTAAAATTCCCCTTAATTCTTTCATAGTTCTGGGGGGCTTGAGGTTTTCAACACATTTTATTTTATCAGGGTCTGGGGATATCTCTCCCTGGGTTACTACTACTCCTAAAAATTTAATTTTGGATTGAAATAAATTTACTTTCTCAGGCCGGCATTTTAAATTGCCTTGCCTGAACTTCTCGAACACCTTAGCTAAAGTTGCCAAGTGTTGCTCAGTGTTTTCCCCCACGCATATAATATCATCAACAAAATGAATTATATTCCTTAATCCTCTCAACAGGTGCAATAGGGGTCTACATAACGCGCTTGAACTTGTTTTAAGCCCAAATGGTACCCTTAAGTATTCATAAGATCCATATTCGGATGCTGAAAATGCAGTTTTATGGACATCCTTTTCGGCTATTTTCACTTGGTGGTAGCCTTGGGTAAGGTCCAAAGAAGTAAAAATTTTGTTTTTGCTTGAAATTGAGTCAAGAATTTCGTCTATTCTTGGTAGAGGAAATTTATCGCTAACTACTTGTTTGTTGAGAGCCCTATAATCCACTACGAGTCTGAGATCTCCATTCTTTTTTGGTACTAAGATTACTGGTGCACTATACGGACTTATACTTGGGCGTATAATCTCGTTCCTTTCTAATTCATGGATTTTATTTTTTAACCACTCTTTGTGCTTATATGGCACACGATATGGCTGTTTTGCTACGGGATTACCAGTCGTTAAAATTGAATGCTGGTAAAATGGAATCAGCCCGATATCATTTTCAGATGCAGAAAATACATCCTTAAAATTCCATAATAATTCGCATAATTTTTTCTTAAGTTCCATATCCGTAATATGATCCATTTTGAATTTGTTTAAAAATTGCGATTTAGTCAAAGGGTATTCGTTATTTGAAGTTTTAATACCGTTAACTAGGTTTCTTTTAGAATTTTCCCATGTATTTAAATCATTTTCCGTTAAAATCTCGATTTGGACTAAACAAGTCCCCTTTTTAATTGTAATTGTATCGTTTTCATGGTTATTGGTTACCCAAATAAAACCTTCCCCTTTGTTATAAGATATAATCTGTTCCTCGCATAACAGATTTTCGGGTATTTCAGACGGTGTCGCAAACCATATTTCTGATTTGCTAATTATTGGCTCGATCATTTGTGATATTTGAATTTTTTGCATCGTTTTGGGAGGGACTTTTGTTTTCCTTATCGCAAATCCGTAATATTTCTCTTCATTTTCATTGTTTATTAGATTCATGCTGGCGCTATGATGCGCCATTGCGGCATCTTGTGGCGTCACGTTGGGTTTTACTATGTTTTTCCACAATTCCACTATTTTCTTAATTTCATTTGATCTGTACTGTCGCATATCTCCTATTTTTATTTTCACAGATTCAATACTGTTATTATTTAAATTTACTTCATTTCTGCTATATCTCTCAGGATAATTGAACAAATTTCCAATTATGCCGTGTCTTTGCGAGACATGGGGTTCAAAATATTTCGACATTATACCACTAGAAATTTTGTTTACTGTTATGTTATCTTCGTAACCTCTGTTACGATTTCTTAAGGTAGAAATTTTTTCCTCCACATTAGCTGGGTAGACCAACCTCTCGTTGGCTACGTCTAATAGTATTCTATTAGACCTTAGAAAATTTGCCCCTATAATAGCTTCATATGGGAGATTATCGCATATGATGAAATTTGTCATGAATGTTCTATTGTCTCTTTTTAAGTTTAGGCAAATTGACCCTTTTGCATTTAATTTATGGCCTGTAACACTTGTTAAATTGGGATTATTAGGGTTCTTTTGTCGCCTAATGTGCAGAGGCAACGTATTAAATACGCAAGAGTTTATGATATTTACAGTAGCTCCACTGTCAACTAAGGCCGTAAAGTAAACGTTTTCTACACAAAAATCATTAAATATAGGTAACTTGTTAATAATATCACTACAAGAAGGCACTAGTATTGTTTTGGACCTATTAAATATCCCTGGCACCCTCTGGGTCCAACTTATGTTTCTGAGGGGCCTGAAGCGTTTCCCTGAGAATTTATTTCATTTCTCGGTGCCTGTAATAGATATTCAGACGTATTAGGCTCCGTAGGCATATTTAAATGATTTACGTCTGCCTGTCTTCGCCATGTATTATTATGGTAACGTGGATGTCTCGTGTCAGTGCCGTTTGCTGGCACTGTTTGCCAGTGCTGTTGGCTTGTAAAATTTTCATTTCTCATCGGCAAATTTTCATTATTTTTATATTGCATTCTCGCATTATATTGGCCTTGGCGAATATTTGGGTTTTCAAACCGGTAATTAATTTGCCTGTTGGGGAAAGGGCTATACAAATTTGGTTGGTACGCATTATAAGGTACTGATTGGCGCAATCCCCCCTGGCTATAGCCTATTGCACGACCGGTGCTAATATTTGTTCTTCTGAACAAATGGTTACCGTAATTTTGCGTATTACCGACAGCATTTCTTGGTATGGGATTGGTGACGTAGTGGCACTCTCTTGCTATGTGGCCAATACGATTGCAGTTATAGCACCTTATTATTGTAGGGTTAATGGGCTGAAAACGTACTGTTTTCTGCCTAGCGGGTTCTGGCGTTTTGTTTCTTTGTGCTACTGGGGAGTTATCCCTTGAAAAGAAATTGGGGGATGTCTGATCGCCCTTGAAGATTAGGTTCGCGTTTGAGTCGCCTAGGCTGTTTATTTTTGCATTACTATGATTAGCAACCATTTTATCAACTTCAATTAGTCGTTCTACCTCTTGGACTGCAAGATCCAACGTCTGAATATTCTTGGATATTACTACTCTATATAGTTTTGGGGGTAGCCCTTGCAAAAAGGTATTTAGTATGACTTTTTCATACAGTTACCCAGAACCACTTCCGTATTTTGCTTCTACAGAAATGCGTATATTATCCAGATATTCCCTTATATTTTGTGAAAAATCAAAGTTCACTACTCCATGTTTTAATTTATTTATTGAACTGGTTTCTATAAATCTCTCTTTGAATGCTTTTAACAAGTCATCAACCGTATTTATTGGCAAGTTGGCGTTACTTCCTATGGTATGCTCGACCTGTTTTAGAAAGGTTAAGGCCTGGCCTCTTAATCGTAGAAGCAGCATGTCTTTTAACGCTCCAACGTCTGTTTTTGTTAATTGTACAAACTGGGTCAATTGGATATTAAATTCGTCAATATCTGATTGACCATTGTATTCCGGGATAGATTTTGCAATTTCTATATTTTTTGCGACTAACTTTTGCACTATTAGTAATTCATTTAGATCGTCCATGTTTTCGTTTTTTTTTTTTTGCGTTTATATCAATTTAAAATTTTACTTAACCTATTTGGGGTAGGCTATTATCTCTTATGAGATATCTAAAGGGTTTCCTATCGTAGCCTAGCGGTTATAGGCCTAATCAATTTTCTTATATGTCTGTATCTTTCCGAAAATTAAATTTGAATTACAAAGTTTAAATGGCCTAACTAGTTCGCAGTTTTCCTCCAATTTCAGACACGCGCCATTTGTACCATTGAAGGGATATTTGTAGTAATAGAAAAGATTTGCTCGTGGCGATAGAGATTTCTCCTATAGCGCCACTTATAGCGCTGGAGATTGTGTCAACTAGGCTAGCACCGCTCTCAAGTAATGAGAGAAAATTGAATATGTAGACATACAAATGTGGCTTCTTCTTTCTTGAGCTATCTGGAGATCAGATTCCTTTGGGAGCATTTACCTTGGAGACTGGCGAACTAATTACCTATTATCGGACTAGACTCAGACATATAAGAGAAACAAACACATATAAAAAAGACAATAGATTTATTGGACTTACATGCTTAGTTGTACAGCAACGGGTCACTTCAATGACAATAAAATGGTGACCGAGATTATTTGCGGTACTAATTGTTTTGAGTCTGAATACATATTAAAATTAAAAAACACATTTACCCCACTCCCAAACGCAGTTCTTTCGTCCTGCGCTGTAGGGACTGCCTGCCATTGGACCAAGTGACCCAAGGACGCAAATCTTCGTCCAATAATCTCTTTGAGATTTTTCAGATGATTCAGTAGTTCACACAGTTTTTTTTGCCTTTTAAACTTCCTTATAAATGTTATGCGTTGCATTTTTTTTGCTATAATTTTCTTAGCGAAATTCGAACGACTAGCGCCGTTGTCTGAGTGAAGCTAGAAATGCAATTTCTCTCTTTGCTGATTAAGGACTTTTGCGACTTTTGCGACTAGATTTAGCTTAATTATAAGAAATCGGAATTATCTTTGGAAAGGAACTTTATTTTGGTATTTCAAATACATCACATCTTACTCATGGTACAATCGTTATCATACTTTTAAACTATTCTGTACGGTCCAGAATATTTGTTGGAAAGTTTTTTGCCTTCCGTTTTTGCCTTGTTCTTTAGGTAGACGCAGTCTCCTATTTTGAAATCTATCCCCCCCTTGACTTTGGGTTGGTTTCTTAGCTCTTGGTTTATTTTACATTTTTCCAACTCTTGCTTAACTATTTTATAAGTTTTCCTCATCCTATTTATGAATTCTTGTTTGTAATCCTCCGAGTTATTATAATACTGCCGAGATTCAATAATCTCATCATACGGGATTCTAAAATCACGACCAAAAAGTAAATAGAATGGATTGTCTTTAGTTGTTTCTGAATGAGCAGTATTGATTACGTTGGTTAAATAGGGTAGGAATTGATCCCAATCGTTCCTGTTGTCTTTTGTATAAATGCTTAACACATTCGAAAATATTTTATGCCTATTTTCTACTTTACCATTAGCGTGTGGGTGATATGGGGCTGTCACCATTTTCTCTATGTTAAGAAAACTCATTAAGTCTTTTGTTACTTTTGAAACAAATTGCTTCCGTTGTCACTTAAAACCTTATTTGGAATGCCAAATTTTAAAAATAATTTCGCTAACGCCTTACTTGTGGCGTAAGCGCTTTGATTTTTTAAAGCTTTTGCAAAAGTAAATCCGGAAAAATGGTCTATAACTGAAAGAATACAAGTATGGCCTCTGTTGGAAACAGGCAAGCCTCCACTTGTTCCATATAAGTCAAATGAGACAATATCGAAGGGGTACTTTGCTACCGAGACCCTTCCCATTGGATGATTAGGATAAGCTTGGGGGTTTTTTCTTAAGTTACACGCTTCGCATGTACTTACAAATTCTTTAAGTTTTGTTATTCCTGACGGCACTTAAAAATATTGTTTTAATTTATGGAAGGGGTTCGTTACTCCTAAGTGTCCACCTACATCTGAATGAAAATATTTGAAAGCAGGTATTATTAAGTTTTGTTGTAATGCATGTATTATTGAGGTTTGGTTTCTATTTGTCGCAGCAGTCACGATTCTACATAGTATTTCTTCATCAAGATCATAGTAAAAATTGTCTATCTCTTTTCTAAGCGTTTTGAATTTATCCGGTAACGTATCACCATTCACAAAATAATTAATAAGTGCTACACACATTTCGTCCTTTTTTTGCTTTCTTTTTATATTTTCTAAGAATAAGGGACAATAGTTAACCTTATTTTCTTTTACTGTGTCATTGTCTTCGTTTTTCTTACATTTATGTTTGCTCTTAGTATTGATAGCGTTAACTTCATTTTCCTCAGTTTCCGACGGAATATTTTCTGGGTATCTACTCAAAAAGTCACAAGCATCATTTTGTTTACCTTTTAAATATTCAAATTCGTAATCTAGGTCTTGGATGTTCGTAATACATCTAGCTAGAATTCCCGTGGGGTTTTTAAATGTGCACAGATACCGCAAGCTTTTATGGTCTGATCGTAGTATAAATTTTCTACCGATTAAATAGTGTCTAAATTTGTCCAAGTGGTGGATTATAGATAATAATTCTAAGTTTGTGGCGGAATAACTACTTTCGCCTTTTGATAAAGTTCTACTCGAATAGCATATAACTTTTTCTATTTGTTTTTGTTTAGGCGTTCCCTCTAGAGGATTAGAGTTTTCTACCGGGATTATTTGCGAAAGAATAGCGCCATTGCCCTTTGAACTAGCATCGGTTGTGACCACGAATTGTCCGTTTTCGAAATCAGGAAGTCATAATATTGGTTCAGAAGTGAGTGCCTTTTTGAGACGGTCTAGGGAAGTTTGAGCTTCCTGGGACCAGGTAACATTTTGGGAGTTCCCTTTAGTTAATTCCGTGAGGAGTTTCGCAATTTGGGCGTAATTGCGCACGAATTTTCTAACGTAGTCAGTAAGACCTAAAATTCCTTTTAATTTTTCATAGTTCTAGGGGGTTTGAGGTTTTCAACACATTTTATTTTGTCAGGGTCTGGAGATATTTCTCCTTGTGCACGACTACTCCTAAAAATTTAATTTTAGGTTGAAATGAATTTACTTTTTCAGGCCGGCATTTTAAGTTGCCCTCTCTGAATTTCTCGAACACCTTAGCTAATGTTTTTAAGTGTTGTTCAGCTTTTTCTCCCACGCATATGACATCATCAACAAAATGAATGATATTTTTTAATCCTCTTAATAGTTGCAATAAGGGTCTACATAGTGCGCTTGAACTTCTCTTAAGTCCAAAAGGTACTCTTAAATATTCATATGAACCACATTCAGCTGTTGAAAAATGCAGTTTTGTGGACATCTTTTTCGGCTATTTTCACTTGGTGGTAGCCTTGGGTAAGGTAAAAAGAAGTAAAGATTTTATTTTTGCTTGAAATAGAGTCAAGAATTTCATCTATTCTTGGTAAAGGAAATTTATCGCTAACTACTTGTTTGTTGAGGGCTCTATAATCTACTACAAGTCTAAGATCACCATTCTTTTTTGGTACCAAGATCACTGGTGTACTATACGGACTTATACTTGGGCGTATAATTTCATTTTTTTCTAATTCATGGATTTTATTTTTAACCATTCTTTGTGCTTATACGGCACACGATATGGTTGTTTCGCTACAGGATTCTCTGTCGTTAAAATTGAATGTTCATAAAATGGTATCAGTCCGATGTCATTTTCAGATGCGGAAAATACATCTTTAAAATTCCATAATAATTAGCATAATTTTTCTTAAGTTCCAAGTCCGTAATATGATCCATATTAAATTTGTTTAAAAATTGCGATTTAGTTAGAGGATGTTTTTTAATTGAGGTTTTAATGCCGTTAACAAGGTTTATTTTGGAATTCTCCCATCTATTTAAATCATTCTCCGATAAAACTTGGATTTGGACTAAACACGTCCCCTTTTTTATTGTGATTGTGTCATTTTCGTGGTTATTAGTTACACAAATAAAACCATCTCCTTTGTCGTAAGATATAATCTGTTCTTCGCATAGCAGATTTTCTGGAATTTCATTTGATGGGGTCGCAAACCATATTTCAGATTTGATATCCACTTGTTCCATCATATGTGATATTTGAATTCTTTGCATCGTTTTGGGAAGGACTTTTGTTTTCCTTATCGCGAATCCGTAATATTTTTATTTATTTTCGTTGTTTATTAAATTTAGACTGGCGCTATCCGTCAATAGTATTGACTGTGCCTGAACTACATTGGGGTTCACTACTTTTTTCCATAATTCCACTATTTTCTTGATTTCGTTTGACCTGTGGTGCCGCACATCTCCTATTTTTATTTTTGCAGATTCAATACACTTATTATTTAAATTTACTTCATCTCTGTGATGTCTCTCAGAATAATTGAACAAATTTCTGGTTATGCCATGTCCTCCTTGCGAGACATGAGGTTCAAAAGATTGTGACATTATTCCGCCAGAAATTTTATTTATTGTTACGTTGTCTTCGTAACCTCGGTTACGATCTCTTAAGGTAGAAATTCCTTCCCCTACCTTAGCCGGGTACACAAGCCTTTCGTTCGCTACGTCTAATAGTACTCTATTAGACCTTAAAAAATTTGCGCCGATAATGGCTTCATACGGAAAGTTACCGCATATTATAAAATTCGTCGGAAAAATGGTATTATCCCTTTTTACGTCCAGGCGAATTGAACCTCTTACATCCAATTTATGCCCTGCCACGCTAGTTAATTTGGGATTATTAAAATTTCTTTGTTGCCTAATATGCGGAGGCAACATATTAAATACGCATGAGCTTATGATATTAGCCGTGGCACCACTGTCAATTAAAGCCTTAAAGTAAACGTTTGCTACACAAAAATCATTAAATATAGGTAACTTGTTAATACTATCACTACAAGACGGTACTACTACCAGTTTGGACCTATTAAATATTCTGGGCACCCTCTGGGTCCAATTTATATTTCTGAGGGGCCTGAAACGTTTTCCTGCGGATTTATTTCATGCGTCGGTGCCTGCAATGGATATTCAGACATATGAGATTCCGTAGACATATCTAATTGATTTACATCTGTCTGCCTTCACCATGTATTATTATGGTAACTTGGATGTCTTGCGTCAGTGCCGCTTGCTGGCGCGGACTGCCAATGCCGTTGGCTTGCAAAATTTTCATTTCCCGTCGGCAAATTTTCGTGATTTCTATATACCATTCTCGCATTATATTGGCTTTGGCGATTATTTGGGTTTTCAAATCGGTAATTAATTTGTCTATTGGGGGGAGGATTGTACAAATTTGGTTGGTACGCGTTGTAAGGTACTGATTGCCGCAATCCTCCCTGGCTATTGCCTAGTGCACTACTGGCGCTAAAATTTGTTCTTCCGAACAAATGGTTGCCATAATTTTACATACTGCCGACAGCAATTCTTGGTGTGCTATTGGGGACATAACGGCAATCCCTCGCGATGTGCCCAGGTCGATTACAAATATAGCATCTTATTATTGTAGGGTTATTTTCATAACTAGATTGTTTGACAGGCTGAAAACGTACTGTTTTCTGCCTAGCGGGATCTTAAGTTTTATTTCTTTGTGGCACTGGGAAGTTATCCCTTGAAAAGAAATAGGGAGACGCCTTATCGCCCTTGAAGGTTAGGCTCGCGTTTGAATCGCCTAGGCTATTTATTTTTACTTTACTGTGATTAGCCACCATCGTATCAACTTCGATCAATCGATCCACCTCCTGAACTGCAAGATCCAACGTCTGAACATTTTTGGATATTACCATTCTATATAGATTTGGGGGTAGCCCTTGCAAAAAGGTATTTAGTATGACTTTTTCATACAGTTCTCCTGAACCTTTTCCGTATTTTGCTTCTACTGAAATCCTTATAGTATCAAGATATTCTCTTATATTTTGTGAATGGTCAAAGCATACCATTCCGTGTTTTAATTTATTTGTAGAACTGGTTTCGATAAATCTATCTTTAAATGCCGTTAAAAATTTGTCCACCGTATTTATTGGCAAGCTGGCGTCATCACCTATAGTATGTTCAATCTGCTTTAGAAAGGTTAAGGCCTGGCCTTTTAATCTTAATAGAAGCATGCCAACTAACGTTTCTAGCTCTGTTTTTGTTAATTCTACAAACTGGGCCAATTGGATATTAAATTCGTCGATATCTCATTGTCCATTTTACTGTGGAATGGACTTTGCTATTTCTACATTTTTGGCGGCCAACTTTCGCGCCTTTAATTGTTCGTCTAATTCTTCTGACATTTTTTTTGCGTTTGAATAACTCAAAATAAATTTATTTTTTCACTTAACCTATTTTGGGGGAGGCTATTATCTCCTATGAGATATTTTAAAGGGTTTTCCTGTAATAGCTTAGCGGTTATAGGCCTAATCACTTTTCTTATATGTCTGTATCTCTCCAATAATTAAATTTAAATTACAAAGTTTATAGCCTAATTAGTTCGCATGATTTTCGCCAATATCCGGCCGTGCCATTTGTAGCGATAAAAATTTAAAGGACTGGGCTTAATTGTGGTCATAAAGATTGACCGCGTCAAATGTAATTTTATGCTTCAAAGCCTTGAACTTACACCTTATAAGTTCTCCGATAGAGCCAATCATAGCGCTAAGGACTGCGCCATATGTAATATTATGATTTAATGCGGTGTATCGATCGCACCACTCACAGAAAGCGAGAAAATAAAATATGTAATTATATAAATGTAACCTCATTTCCTTTGGTTATCTCAAAATCAATTACCTGATATAGCATGTAGAAATCAGATCCCTGGGATCGCTACCTTGGAGGCATACGAACTAATTACCTGTCGTGTGACTAGATACAGACATATAAAATAAAATAAACACAAATAGAAAAGCAATAGATTTATTGTAACTTACATTTTAGGTATACAGCAATGCTCACTTCAATTGACGACAAACAGGAGCAGAGATAATAATAATGACTGAATTGCAATGCCTGAGTGCCAAGATAATTCTGGTCATAATAATTATGAATCTGATTTACGAATCCCCCAAAAAAGCACTTTTATCACACTATAAAATATAGTTTTTGTCCTGGGCTCTAAGAGCTGACTCACAATTGGCCCAAGTGGCCCAAGGATGCGAACTCCTCGTCCAATAAATTGTTTTGAATATTTCTGATGATACGAACGTTCACACCGTTCTTATAATTTAAACTTCCTGAGAAACATTGTGTGTAGCATATTTTTTATTGCCCACTATCTTAGCGAAATCCAAAACTGGATAGCGCCGTTCTTTGTCTGAGGCTAAAATGCAATTTTTCTCTTTGCTGATTAAGGACTTTTCTTTTTTTAAAACTAGATTTAAACCTAATTAGAGGAAGTCGGAATTATCTTTAGAAAGAAGGAACTTTATTTTTTTGTATTTTAAATATATCATATTTTACTCACCGTACAAGTGGCGCTTCACTGAAAACGAATTTTATTTTCTTTTCCAGTTCTTGCAGCATTGAAAATAAAATTAAAATTAGAGTGAAATAAATTCTTGAACTGATGAATCTTTCACCAATTAATATAATTATACATCAACTAATCAATTTGATGCTGTTTATACTTTCCAAGACTGTTGTAAACGCATATAGTTTTCAGTAGAGCACCAATTACGCAGTAGGTTTTAGACTTTTATAGTGAGAGAAAGAGGCGATACCCAAACTCTTGTTTGTAGTGATTTTTGTTCGTTTCAAGCTTGATTTGCATATTCAATTTAAGTTTCACTCGTTGTAAGATTTATTTATTCATTTAGATTAATATTTATTGTATGTTTGTTTGCATTGATTGTTTATTAAATTTCTGTTCGTTTTAAGTATCCTTTGTGCTTCAATAGCAAAATATTTTTTTTCATTTTAAGCTTGATTTTCATATTCAATCTAAGCATTACTCGCTTTGGGATCTATTTGTTCATTTATATTATTACTTGTTGTATGTTTTTTGCTATGATTGTTTATTTAATTTCTGTTCGTTTTGGGTTTCATTTATTCTTTAATAGTAATTTCTGGTCATTTTGAGTTTGAATTTTAACAGGTATTTGTATCTGCTGAGCTTAACTTTAAAATAACCTTTACTTTTCTTTGAAAAACTTATTTTTCGGAAAGTTTTTTTTTTAAATTAATTTCGTTCGTTTTTGTTTGCAAAAAGTTTAAAGTTTTTAAAAGTCCTTAATTCAAAATCAAACTTAAAAAACATTAACGTTCATCAAAGTATCAAAACTGGTATCAAAGTAACAATATCAAAGTGAAAAAATGGGCTTGTGTCAACCTCGGAGTTTTTTTTTGATGTTTGAACTATTTTAACAAAATGTCTATCTCAAAATTTTTATCAGATGGGTTTGGGGAAAACAGGGTGCGGGGGGAGGGGGTAATTGCCCTTTGGTCCCTTTTGACTCTTTAAAAGTGAATTAGAACTTTCTATTTTCAATCAAATGAGCCATGTCTGAAGTTTATACGAGCATCCCTACTTTAAGAACCATATATACCCCAAGAGTATAGCTTACAAGGCCTTTCCCTGGGCCCTGGGGGGTTGTGTCGATCCCGGAGTTTTAATATCTGATGTTTGAACTTTTTTGAAAAAAATAGTCACTTCAAACTTTTATCGGATGGGTTTATCCATCCAATAAACCCAAAAGCATGGAGGGTGAAAAGGGCTAGTTGCCCTCTGATCTTTTTTTACTCATAAGAACATGAACTATAACTTTTAATTCCCATTCAAATGAGCCCTCTCTGAAGTTTATACGAGCATCTCTTTCATAAGAACCATATGCGGCCCCAGGACATAGTTACAATGCCTGCCCCCAGGCCCAGGAGGGTTTTGTCGACACTGGAGTTTTTGTTATCTAACCTTTGAACTATTTAAAAAAAAATGGCTATCTCAAAATTTGTATCGGATGGGTTTGGGGAAAAGGGATCGTGGAGGCGAAGGGCTAGGGGCCCCCATCTCTTTTGACTCTTAAAAATTGAAATAGAACTTTCAATTTAAATTCAAATCAGCCCTCTCCGAAGTTTATACGAGCATTCCTTCCATAATAACCATATATGCCCCTAGGGCATAACTTGCAACGCCTGCCCCTTGGCCCTTTGTAGTTTTGTCGACACCGGAGCTTTTTTTATCTGACCTTTGAACTATTTTTAACAAAATAGCTATCTCAAAATTTTTATCGGATACACTTGGGGGAAATGGGGCGTGGGGGGATAGTTGCCCTCTGATCTCTTTTGACTGTTAAAAACTGAACTACAACTTTGAATTTCCTATCAAATGAGCCCTCTCTGAAGTTTATACGAGTATCCCTTCCATAACAGCTTTATATGCCCCCAGGCATAACTTACAACGCCTACCCCGGGCCCTGAAGGATTGCGTGGACCCCGGAGTTTTCATATGATCTTTGAATCATTTGGAAAAAATGACTCTCTCAAAGTTCTTATCGGATGAGTTTGAGGAAAATAGGGCGTGGAGAGGGGGGGGGGCTAGTTACCCTTCGATCTCTTTTGACTCTTAAAAAATGAACGAGAACCTTCCGTTTCCAATCATATGAGCCCTCTCCGAAGTTTATATAAGCATTTCTTCCATAAGAACTATATAGGCCCCCATAGTATTACTTACAACGCCTGCCCTCGGGCCCTGGGGGGTTGTATTTACCCCGGAGTTTTCATTATATCATCTTTGAACTATTTTTAAAAACATGGCTATCTCAAAGTTCCTATCGGATGGGTTTGAAGCAAAAAGGGTATTGAGGGGGGGGGGGGGGGGGGCTAGTTTTCCTCCGATATCTTTTGACTCTTTAAAAGTGAACTAGGACATTCAATTTCCAATCAAATGAGCCCTCTCAGAAGTTTATACGAGCATACCTTTCTTAAGAACCATATATGCCCCCAAAGCAATACTTACAACGCCTGCCCTGGGCCCTGGGGGGTTGCGTCGACACAGGAGGTTTTTCTTATCTGACCTTTGAACTATTTTTAACTAAATGGCCATACGTAAAGGAGTTTTTGTTATATAATATTTGAACTATTTTTAACAAAATGGCTACCTCAAATTTCTTATCAGATGTATTTGGCGGAAAAGGGCTTGAGGGGGGGGGCTAGTTGCCCTCCGATCACTTTTGACTCTTAAAAAGGGCACTAGAACTCTCAATTTCCAATCGAATGAGCCCCCTTTGAAGTTTATACGACGACCCCTTCTATATAAAGTGCCTCTGGGGAAAAATAGAGTGTGGGGGGAGGCTAGCTGCCCTACGATCACTTTTGACTCTTAAAAAGTGAATTACAACTTTCAATTTCCAATCAAATTAGCCATCTGTGAAGTTTATACGAACATCCCTTCCATAACATTCATATATGCCCCCGGGGCACAACTTACAACGCCTACCCCCGGGCCCTGGGGGGCTGTGTCGACACCGGAGTTTTTGTTATCTGAACTTTGAACTATTTTCAACAAATTGTCTATCTCAAAATTTTTATCTGATGCATTTTGGGCGTGTTGCCCTAAATGGGGGGGGGGGGGGGCTTGTTGCCCTCCGATCTCTTTTGACTCTTAAAAAGTGAACGAGAACTTTCAATTTCCAATCAAATAAGCCCTCTCCGAAGTTTGTACGAGCATCCCTTCCATTAGAACTATATTCCCACAGCATTACTCACAACGCCTGCCTCCGGGCCCTGGGGGGTTGTGCCGACAAAGGAGTTTTTCTTATCTGACCTTTGAACCATTTTTAATGGAATGGCTATTTTAAAAATTTTATCGGATGGGTTTGGGGAAGAAAGGGTGTGTGTGTATGAGGGGGGGGGGCTAGTTGCACTTGGATATCTTCTGACTCCTAAAAAGTGAACTAGAACTCTTAATTTCCCCATCAAATGATTCCTATCTTAATTTTATACCAAGCATCCCTTTCATAAGAACCATATACACCCCCAGGAAAACACTTATAACAACTACCCCCGGGCCCTGGGAGTTGATTTGACACCGGAGTTCTTTTTTCTAATTTTTGAAGAATTTTCAAAAAAACTGGCTATCTCAAAATTTGTAGCAGATGAGTTTGGGGAAAAAGGGCGTGGGGGGAGGGGCTAGTTGCCCTTAAATCTCTTGACTCTCAAAAATTGAACTAGAACTTTTACTTTTCAATAAAATGAGCCCTCTCTGAAGTGTTTACGAGCATCCCTTCCGCAAGAACCATATATTCCCTTAGGGCATGACTTACAACGCCTGCCCTTGGGCTCTGGGGGCTCTGTCGACCCCGGAGTTTTCGTTATATGGTCTTTTAGCTATTACAAAAAAATGGCTATCTCAAAGTTCTTATCGGATGGGTTTGAGGAAAAAAGGGTGTGAAGAGGGGTGGGGCTATGTGCCCTCCAATCTCTTTTGAATCGTGAAAAGTGAACTAGAAATTTCAATTTCCAATCAAATGAGCCCTCTTTGAAGTTTACACGAGCATCCCTTCCATAAGAACCATATATGCCCACAGGGCCTAACTTATAATCCTTGCCCTGAAGACTGTGGGAAGTGTCCTGCTCAAAGATAAAGAAAGGGGGGTTGTGTCGACACCGAAGTTTTCGTTATATGATCTTTGAACTATTTTTAACAAAATAGCTTCCTCAAAATTTTTATAGGATGCATTTGGGAAAAAAGGGCGTGGGGGGGGTTTGGTTACCCTCTGCTATATTTTGACCCTTAAAAAGGGAAATAGAACTCTAAACTTCAGAGAGGGCTCAAATGAGCCCTCTCTGAAATTTATACGAACATTCCTTCCATAAGAACCATATATGCCCCCAGGGCATAACTTATAGCCTTTGCCCTGAAGACCGTGGGGGGAGTGTCCTTCTCAAAGATATAATTCCCGAGACTTTCAACTACGTTGAACAAAATGGCTATCTCAAAAATTTGATTGGACCTGTTTGGGGAAAAGGTGGGTGTGGAAGGGGTGTTAGTGGCCTTCCAATCACTTTCGACTATTAAAAAGGGCACTACCCATTTAAATATCCAATCGAATGAGCCCTTTTTGAAGTGTCTACGACAACGCTTTCTATAAAAATCTTTTATACCCTCTGGGCATAACTTAAACCCTTGCCCTGAGGGCTGCGGGGGGTTGTCATCCTCAATGACCTGATTTCCAGAATTCTCAACTACGTTGAACAAAATGGCTATCTCAAAATTTCGATTTGATGTGTTTCGGGAAAAGGTGGGCGTGAGAGGAGGGTTGTTTGCCCTCCAATCACTTTTGACTATTAAAAAATGCACTAGCTCTTTGAATTTCCAATCGAATGAGCACTTTTTGAAGTTTCTACGACAAAGCTTTCTATAAAAAGCTTATATGCCCCCAGGGCATAACTTAAAACCCTTACCCTGAGGGCTGTGGGGGGAGTGTCTTCCTCAAAAGAATAATTTCTATCTGGATTTCAACTACGTATAACAAAATGGTTATCTCAAAGTTTTGATAGGATGTGTTTGGGGAAATGGTGGGCGTGGATGGGGTGTTATTTGCCTTCCAATCACTTTTGACCCTTAAAAAGTGGACTAGAACTCTCGATTTCCAATCGAATGAGCCCCCTCCGAAGTTTTTGTGACGACCCCTTCCATACGAAGTGCTTCTGGGAAAAAAATTAATAATAATAAATAATAAAACATTGGAGCCGTATGACCTTTACTATAGGCAACGCTATGGTGCTTCGTATCGAAAAAGCTGTCGTAGGAACTTCGAAAACGGCTCATTCGATTGAAAATAGAAAGGGATAGTGCCCTTTTCAATAGTTGAAAGTGTTGAAGGGCAACTAATCCCCCTCCCACACCCACACCCCCCATTCCCGCTTGGTAGATTATTTGATTTTACTTTTGCTCATTTTTGGTTTAACTTACTTTGAAAAACTTTTCTTTGAAAAACTTTTTGTGGAATATTCTTTTTAATTAATTATTAGTAAAGATCTTAGGAGCAGTGAAGATGCTAAAAGTAGAATAGCCAAGGCTCGGGGTGTTATTTTCACAGTTAAAAAAAGTTTGGAAGAATAGGAAGATAAGTCAGCAAACCAAGATTAGAATATTAGAAGCTACAGTGATGACAGTGGTCAAATATGGCTCTGAAGCACGGGCGCTCTGAAAAGCGGATGAAGATTTGCTAGATGTTTTCGAGAGAAATTGCTTAAGGATTGTTCTGGGTACCCGGCTGACTGACCGTATTTCAAACAATAGGCTGTACAGAAAATGTGGTTCAATACGGCTCTCTAGGGCTATAATGAAAGAAAGATTGAGGTGGTTAGGGCATGTTGTGCGGATGAAGAATGACAAATTGCCGAAGATTGTTCTTTTCGTCCAACCATCTAGAGATAAACGGAAAGCAGGTCGTCCTCATCTGGGGTGGGAGGACGTCATAAAGAAAGATTTAAAGGGAATGGGAACTTCGTGGGAGGGTGTAAAAAGGGAGGCTTTGGATAGATTGGGATGGAGGAGGAGCGTGCATAGCTGTGTTGGCCTCAGGCTGCTTGGTGCTGCGACGAGTTGTTAGTAGTAGTAGTAGTAGATAATTTAATACCTAGCTATACCTCAAAGTTTAAGCCTAAATGAAATGTAGAATATTACGTTCGTGGATCGCATATAGTGACGATGTGTAAAACGCGTAAAACCCATTTTAATTGAATGAATAAATAACATTTGAAGTAACGCAGCGTTTCTTTACCTACAATACCCTGCCTTCCATCTCTAGCCTCCTCAAAAATCCCAAAATTTTTGCTTCAAAAGGTACGGGACAAGCTTCTTTTACTTTGCCACTGAATGCCTCACCAAATTAATTTTGTCTCCCTTCATACCATGTTCCTCGTGTCTTTCCATCAAACGTTTCTTCATTATTATTTGATTGTGCCTTTGCCTTCTTTTTTCTCTTTTATTTTTCCTGTATACTTTTTTCAGTTTTACATACGTGTTTGTATATACATTTAATGCTTTTGCTACTGTTTTGTTATTGTTTGAAATGTGAATTCAGCTCGTTTTAGCCTGTTATAGTTACTTTTATTAAGTCATTATATCATATTAATGTCAAGAAACAAAAAGTTTGATATACAGCTGATGCCATTGTTAAACTCGTTTTGTTTCTTATATTCTGTCAGCAAATGGAGGCAATATTTCCTTATTTCTTTTTTGGATGTAACATTCTTTTATATATATATCTCTCCATCAAGCTGTATTAAAGTGAAGAAACTTTTCTGTTAGAGAAATTATACCGTCGTTTATTCTATCAAATAAAACTTTCACTGCAAAGCTTTGATTCTTGTGTAAGTATTTTGTGTTTTGTTTTAATTTGAGTTTTTGCTCAGTTTCGATGTAAGTATTAAAGAAAAATGCGGAGCGGAAATTATTGTTGCTGTTTCACCTAGAGGTCGCATCTTACATTTTTAGGCTTTTGAGATAACTGCCAAAACCGTAGGCTAAGATTCTTCTAAAAGGAAGAGCTGTTTCTGAGAGTCCACTTTTCCTTTGTGGACTAAATAAATCTAAGTCACACAAACGCTTAGCTAGACATTAATGTCTAAGCATAATCATTATCTACTAATCATAATTTGCTTTCTCTTCTGTAAGCATTTCTGATTGGTCCAGGGTGATGATGGATAGAAATTAAAATCTAGCTTGGGCTGTATGTGAACAAGGCTTTAGCAAATCAGCTTTGCCAAAACCGTTGGCTAAACTGTTCCCAAAAATGTAAACTAGGAGTGTCAAAATGTGACTTAAATTATAATGTTCGGTAGACCATAATTTGCTTTCTCTTCTGTAAGCATTTCTGATTGCTCCAAGGTCATGATGGGTAGAAATTAACACCTAGCTAAGGCTACATGTGAATGGGGCTTTCGCAAATCGGTTTTTACAAAACGGTTGGCTAAACTGTTCCCTAAGGGAAGACATTAAAGCCTAGGCATAATCACTATATACCAGTCATAATTTGCTTTCTCTATTATCAGCAGCAGTCCTGATTGATCCAGAGTTATGATAGCCAGAAATTAACATATAATTAAGCCTAAATGTGAACGTTGTTTTAGCAAACGCCCCTTCCATATGAAGTGCCTCTGGGGAAAAGAATTATTTAGATATGACCTTAGATAAGGCTTCAATGTTTAAAGGCTAATTTTTGCAATCAAAAACGAACAAAAATTAATTAAAAAAACTTTCCGAAAAATAAGGTTTTCAAAGAAAAGTAAAGGCCATTTTAAACTTAAGCTCAGGAGACCCAAATACCTGTTAAAATTCAAACTCAAAACGACCAGAAATTACTATTAAAGAATAAATAAAACCCAAAACGAACAGAAATTAAATAAACAATCATAGCAAGAAACATACAACAAGTAATAATATAAATGAATAATTAGATCTTAAAGCGAGTAATGCTTAGATTGAATATGAAAATCAAGCTTAAAACGAAAACAAATATTTTGCTATTAAAGTATAAATGAAGCTTAAAATGAACAGAAATTAAATTAACAATCAATGCGAACAAACATACAATATATATTAATGTAAATGAATAAATAAATCTTAAAACGAGTGAAACGTAAATTGAATATGCAAATCAAGTTTGAATCGAATAAACATAACTACAAACAAGAGTTTGGGTATCGTATTACTGCAGAAGCCTAAAACCTACTGCGTCATTGGCGCTTTACTGAAAACAATTCTTTGAAATATTTTCACTTTTGTAACTTTAAGAAATCAAAAATTAATTAAGATTTTAGGGAGTAAATATCAGGATATGTATATTAAATTGACAATGTACATTTTTTTTCAGTAAACTCATTTGAATTTTTTTCAGTAAAGTACAAAGTATATTCTGGCTTTTAGAAAGCATAGAGGTTGAACCCTACTCACATTAATTTATGCTCGTTTTGAGTTTGACTCTAATATTTATCTTAATTTTTGTTCGTTTTGGGTTTCATTTATTTATTGATACTGATTTGGGGTAGTTGATAGTCCGGATTCCAGGTGTTGAAAATGTGAACCATACCACCACGGAACGGGCCTGCTACGAGAATTAGCCTACACTCCACCCCCTAAATTGACCATGCGGATTCAAAAATATCAATGGCACTTGCTTGCGAGTGGTGGAACACTCCGAAGCTTGACATTTTATTATATTTTGGTGTTTCATGCAAGAAAATACATGTTCCACAAAGTTTGAGGTGCAGTTTTCCGCTCAAGTAGAAATGCCTAGAAGCCATAGAATGTTTTCATAACAAACTAACACGATTAGTTACAAAAAATGGCAGAGTTAAAAAAAATGGCAAAACTATATGAGTCTTGAACATTCTTGGAAAATATAAACAAAATCAAATTGAATATTAGATATATAATGCTATTAATTGTTGAAAGATCCATCAGTTCAAGATTTTTTTTCACTGTAATTTTAATTTTAATTTTCAATTCTGTAACAACTGGAAAATAATAAATTTGTAATATACGAGTAATTTGTTTTCAGTGAAGCGCCAATGACGCAGAAGGCTTTAGGTTTTTACAGTTAAAGAAGGGGGCAGTATCCAAATTTTGCTTGTAGTGAAACTATATTTGTCTTGACCAATCTTGAAAAGAACTAATAAATTAAACTGAATATTTGATGCATAATGATATTAATTGCTAAAAGCTCATCAGTTCAAAATTTTACTGTAATTTTAATATTTATTTTCAATATTAAGTACAAAAGAAAACATTTGTAATATAATTCGTTTTCAGTAAAGAGCCAATGACGCAGTAGGTTTTAGGCTTCTGCAGTGATACGATACCCAAACTCTTGTTTGTAGTTTTTTTTATTCTTGATTTGCATATTTGGCATGTTTTTGCATATTTGGCATATTTGGCAAGTTTTTTTTGGCATGAGGGGGTGGGGTGCTTACTGTCCGATTATTCTTGTCTTTAAAAAACGGATCTAGAACTTTTAATTTAAATCGAATGAGGCTTTTTTCAAAGTCTATACGATTACCGCTTTGATAAAAACCTTATATATGAACAATAGACAGCTTGCATAACTTATGGACAGCGATTGACAACAACGAATGGATTGAAAAAATAGCTCCAATAAGGGGGTTTAGACCATTTCACTTGCTCACACAAAGGGATCACGACTGTTTGGAATTGACCTTAATAGGAATTTGTGTGCCAAAGCAATTTTGCATCTATCACAGAATATGTATTTTAACCTTACAATTGGATAATTATAATATATTTCCTATGTGTTCTTCCCATACAAAACCACTTCCCATAAGTTATAAACCCCCCTTAATAAGTTATGCCCCAGGGCATAACTTACAACGCCTACCCCTGGGCCCTGGTGGGCTGTGTCGACACCGGAATTTTTTGTTATCAGAACTTTGAACTATTTTAACAAAATGTATATCTCAAAAT
The DNA here is from genome assembly GCA_029168905.1 of Artemia sp. Kazakhstan ARC1039. Taxonomy (NCBI): domain Eukaryota; kingdom Metazoa; phylum Arthropoda; class Branchiopoda; order Anostraca; family Artemiidae; genus Artemia; species Artemia sp. Kazakhstan ARC1039. Next base: position 46,211 of record JAQQPU010001489.1, on the reverse strand, counting down.
TTTTATCTGATGCATTTAGTGTGTGGAGGAGGGAAAGGGGCTAGTTACCCTTCAATATCTTTTGACTCTTGAAAAGTGAACAAGAACTTTCAATTTTCAATCAAATGAGCCCTCTCTAAAGTTTATACGAGCATCCCTTCCATAAGAAATAATATGAAGGATTCGGAGAATCCTTAAATTACAACCCTTGCCCTGAGGGCTTTGGGGGAGTTGTAATCCTCAAAGACCTAATTTCCAGAACTTAAAACTACGTTTAATAAAATGGCTGTCTTAAAATTTTGATTGGATGTGTTTGGGGAAAAGGTGGGCGTGAGAGAGGGGTTAGGTGCCCTCAAATCACTTTCGACTATTACGAAGGGCACTAGCCCTCGGAATTTTGAATCGAATGAGCCTTTTTTGAAGTTTCTACGACACCGCCTTCTATAAAAACCTTATATGCCCCCAGGGCATAACTTAAAAACCTTGCCCTGAGGGTTGTGGGGGATTTTCCTCCTCAAAAACATATTTTCTATCTGGAAATCATCTACGCTGAACAAAATGGCTATCTGAAAATTTTAATTGGATGTGTTTGGGTAAATGATGGGCGTGGGGGGGGGGCTAGTTGCCCTCCAATCACTTTCGACAATTAAAAAGGGCACTAGCCCTTTGAATTTTCAATCTAATGTGCCTGTTTTGAAGTTTCTACGACAACGCCTTCTATAAAAACCTTATATGCCCCCAGGGCATAACTTAAAACTCTTGCCCTGAGGGTTGTGGGGGAGTATCCCCCTCAAAAACATATTTTCTATTTGGAAATCAGCTACAATGAACAAAATAGCTATCTCAAAAGTTTGATTGGATGTTTTTGGGGAAATGATGGGCGTGGATGGGGGGGGGCTAGTTGCCCTCCAATCACTTTCGACTATTAAAAAGGGCACTAGCCCTTTAATTTCAAATCGAATGAGCCTGTTTTGAAGTTTCTACGTTAACGCCTTCTATAAAAACCTTATATGCCCTTGGATATAACTTAAAACCCTTTCCCTGAGGGTTGTGTGGGAGTGTCCTCCTCAAAAATATATTTTCAATCTGGAAATCAACTACGCTGAACAAAAATGGCTATCTCAAAATTTTGATTGGATGCGTTTGGGGGAATGATGGGCGTAGGGGGGGGGGGGCTAGTTGCCCTCCAATCACTTTCGACAATTAAAAAGGGCACTAGCCCTTTGAATTTTCAATCTAATGTGCCTGTTTTGAAGTTTCTACGACAACGCCTTCTATAAAAACCTTATATGCCCCCAGGGCATATCTTAAAACCCTTGCCCTGAAGGTTATGGGGGAGTGTCCTCCTCAAAAACATATTTTCTATCTGGAAATCAACTACACTGAACAAAATGGCTATCTAAGAATTTTGATTGGATGTGGGGGGTCTGCGGGGCGGGGGGGGGGGGGGGCTAGTTGCCCTCCAATCACTTTTGACTATTAAAAGGGCACTATCCCTTTGAATTTCCAATCCAATGAGCCTTTTTTTAAGTTTCTATGACAACTCCTTCTATAAAAACCTTATATGCCCACAGGACATAACTTAAAACCCTTGCCCTGAGGGTTGTGAGGGATTGTCCTCCTCAAAAACATGTTTTCTATCTGAAAATCAGCTACGCTGAACAAAATGGCTATCTCAAAATTTTGATTGGATGTGTTTAGGGGAATGATGGGCGTGGGGGGGCTAGTCGCCCTCCAATCACTTTTGACTATTAAAAAGGGCACTATCCCTTTGAATTTCCAATCGAATGAGCCTTTTTTGAAGTTTCTACGACAACGCCTTCTATAAAAACCTTATATGCCCCCAGGGCATATCTTAAAACCCTTGCCCTGAAGGTTATGGGGGAGTGTCCTCCTCAAAAACATATTTTCTATCTGGAAATCAACTACACTGAACAAAATGGCTATCTAAGAATTTTGATTGGATGTGTTTGGGGAAATGATAGGCGTGGGGGGGGGGGGCTAGTTGCACTCCAATCACTTTCGACTATTAACATGGGCACTAGCCCTTTAATTTCTAATCGAATGAGCCTGTTTTGAAGTTTCTACGACAACGCCTTCTATAAAAACCTTATATGCCCCCAGGGCATAACTTAAAACCCTTGCCCTGAGGGTTTTGGGGGAGTTTCCTCCTCAAAATATATTTGGGAGGGGGCTAGTTGCCCTCCAATCATTTTCGACTATTAAAAAGGGCACTAGAACTCTCGATTTCCAATCGAATGAGCCCCCTTTGGAGCTTCCACGACGACCCCTTCCATATGAAGTGCCTCTGGGGGAAAAAAATAAAACATTGGAGCCGTATGGCTTTTACTATAGGCAACGCTACAGCGTTGCCTCTTATAAGGATTCAATGTTTTAATATTATTTATAGTGTTTTTTCCCAGAGGCGCTTCATGCAGAAAGGGTGGTCTTCGAAACTTCGAAGGGGGCAAATTGTTTCCTTCTTAAATATGATTTAACGGTACCTAAAGGTCATATCTAAGGATTTATCTATCTGAAGAGTTTTGAAGGACACATCTTCTTAGTAATTGTCTCACAAAATATTGAAATGTCACATATGACTCTTAGGTAAGAAAGTGACGTTAAATCCCATGTAAGAAGAAAACAACGGACTAGGCCAAAACAACTACGTTTCTAGGACAGTAGAAAAAACTTACCTCTTCATGCCTGCACACAGAATTTTTTCATAATACCGTATCAGTAATATCGTGGGAACGGCTTGGTGGATTCATTTGATACTTCCTGAGAGGGATATGAAGTCAAACTTTTGACTTGTGGACAGGGAGTGGGCTGTATGTATTCAGGTTATCAAAGTAGAAAATCTGAAACATCTCGGGAATGGCTCGGGGAGCTAGATTAAAACTTTCAGGGCATGAAGGAACTTCAAATTTTAAGTTTGGACCAAAATAGGGTCGAAACATTTCGTTTCTTAAGTACTGGTCGACCCAAACTTGAGGCTAGAATAAGGGCCTATATTTTTTTGAAAATTTTGGTTCAAGACCACCTCTATAAACAGAAAGAAAGCGCGCAGGAACGATTTTTGTCACCCAAAAATCTGCGTGTTTTTTTTTAGAATCGACCAGGACTCCTAACTTTTTTTCAGTCCACGTCAAAATTCAACTGGAATTCAAATGTTTTTGATAATCCCAAACCTAAAAATCCAAAAACATTTGTGTTGCCCAAAAACGGGTCCATAAATTTTGTTTAACGATTAGCTTGACATATACATATACATAAATGACATATACAAGTTTTTTGGGCATTTGAGCCCCTGTGCAGAAAAAACTGAAGCTATTTTTGGCAGTACTGATTGTGGATGCCGGAAATGATACCAAAAGGCTTAAAACGCGCAGTGCATGTGGATAGGATCAGGTAAGCCTCAATGACTAAACCAAATTTAGAGCTTTTGTTGCATCGATGTGTGACACATGGAAATGGGCTAACTAATTAATTTTTCTCGTTTGGCTTTAAGTGCAGTAAAAACTTTGTGGCTGAAGCTTTGCCTCCTGAATGGCAACATAATCACCACCCTGCTATTATAAGCTGGAAGCCAAACGTCCAACTGGAGCCTTGGACACATAATTGCAGGAAAAATGTTCGCCGGAAAACCGGTCAGCCATTAACTACTGCCGTTTTGAAACGTACAAGATGAGCGTGATTTGGCCACCTCCTTTTTATTCCAGAGGACTGACCCCCAAATACAGGGTATGAGTGGTGCCCCGAGGGGAACCTTAAAAGAGTTTGACCAAGACACTCCATACAACGGAAGCATCACCGGGACATAAGAAGTGCAGAGCTGTTTCTTTGACCAAATTGAATGGATGTCACGTTTGCAGCATAGCTCTGAGATGTCTGGCGAGTAGTCCAAGAAGCTGCGTCACGCCGACATGACGGCGGCGAATGTGTGATTTAGTATCGGCGGCGGCGCGCCGAATTTTTTTGGCGGCCGATTTCTGACCAGCGGCGCGCCACGGCGCGCCGATTTTTCTGATTAAAAATAATAATAAAAATTCCACTTCACCAAGCACATTCAACCTCAACTTGATTTTAATAACGATTTTTAAATGGTTGGCTAAAAACATGCAAGAACAATATGACAAAACAGGAATTTGTTGGGCCGTGCGGAAAGTGTTTATGTTCACCGTCGATCAGACCAGCTAGAATTCTCATTTTTAGCCACTAGACCCAGGGCAATCTATGTTGGGTTGATGTTTAACATCACATTGTTCCTATAAAATCCCGTCTTTAGTCATTTTCTTCTTGTTAATGATTTGGGCTAATGTGTGTATAACTTTCAAAGCTTGAAGTTCAAACATCTCCTGTTCATCAAATACATACGAAAAGGAAGTGAAAAAAAACAAAACAAATAACAACATAAAAAAACACTGTATACAAGTCATATACCATGGCTTAACAACACCAACAATTTTAAATCAGGGGCTACATCACTTCAGTTACAATTGATGTAACAAAAGCGAGTTTGTTCACTCTGCCTGGAGCCATTGATCTTTTTGCAGTCACTATCAGTCCTGTCGTGCTAAAAAGCTGTTTAGCTGGGGCACTTGTGGCCGGTACAGCCAGAACTTGACGAGTGTAAACTGCCACTCGCGGTATCTGATACTAGCATTATACCTTGGGGTCCCACAGAATGCCGCAAATGGGCTTCTTCTTTGTATCTGCTGAAATAAGTTGTTTTTATAAGGGGGAACTAACCTGCACCTTTACTATAGGGCTCCTGCGCCCTACACTACAGGGGGAACTAAAATGCACCTTTACCCTATTTTCTTATCAACACGGATTAACCCTCCAAAATTCTTTTCTGAAAGAAGTGGTCAAGTTATGAAGTTTCAAGTCAAAGTATAAGGCTGCTTCAACTTCAGTGTACTCTGCTCACTGTGCAAAAAAAAAAAAAAATGTAATTCATTTCTATAGATATATTTCTATACTAGCTCTACCTCTTTTTCAGATTAATTAAAAAAAAATTTTCCACAAAATAAGTTTTTCAAAGAAAAGTGAAGAACTCCATTAAACAAAAAATGAGAAAAAATAAAATCAAATAATCTACCAACCGGGAAACTACCATTAATCAGCATCGATAAATTAATGAAACCCAAAAACGAACAGAAATTACAATAAATAACCGAGTCAAACTCAAAACGAGCAGAAAATAACATAAGTTGGGCTCAAAACCCCTATGCCTTCCCAAGGTCAGAATAAAATTTGCACTTTACTGAAAAAATACAAATGTTTTTACTTTTATAACTTTTATAAATCAAACAATATTAGCATTTTGATTACCAAATATCAGTATATGTATATTAAACTGACAATGCACATTCATTTGTATTTTTTTCAGTAAAGTGCAAATTATGTTCTGGCCTTGGGAAGGCATAGGGGTTTTGAGCCCAACTTATGTTAATTTCTGCTCGTTTTGGGTTTCATTTATTTATCGATGCTGATTTGCGGTAGTTTCACGCTTGGTAGATTCTTTAATTTTATTTTCGCTCATTTTTTGTTTAATGGAGTTCTTTACTTTTCTTTGAAAAACTTATTTTGTGGGAACAGTTTTTTTTTAATAATTTCTGTTCGTTTTATATTGACACAGTCTTTTCAGGGAAAAAGAAAATAATGCTTTAAATCTTTTCTTTTTTGTAAGAATTTATAGTTTGGCCTGCTATTTGTATGCTGGAAAAAAATTCTCAGCAATTTTTAACAACAGAGACCGTTTTAAAAACCTGGACACAAATAGTAGTGTTTAATTTAGTTTCATATCTCCTCTAGTTGACCTGAAATAGAAAACTTGATACCAAAAAAAAAAAATATGTTTGCTTTCTTTGATAGCTTGGATACACTTACGCTATTTTGATTTGGTTAAATTTTAAGAGCCGAAGTAGCCCCAAAAGTTTGAAAGAAATACCCTCAGTCGTTCTTCGGATACTGCCGAGATGCTTTATTGGGAATTAGCATTAACACAGGGTATTTTTACTTAATCTTGAGGCAACATTTACTTTTTAAACATAAAAGCAAATAGGAGGGTGGGGTGGGAGGGGGATTAGTTTCCTTCCAGTCACTTTCGACTATTAAAAAGGACATCAGCCCTTTCTATTTTTAATCGAATGAGCCCTTTTCGAAGTTCCTACGACAACTCCTTCGATACGAAGTGCCCTGGTCTAGACAACAACAACAGAAAAAAATGATACATTATACCCACATCGATCTTTACTATAAAAATGTCAAGCCTTTCAATCACTTTCGATTATTAAAAAGGGCACTAGGCCTTTTGATCTCCAATCGAATGATCCCTTTTTGAGTTTCTACGACAACGCTTTCTATAAACACCTTATATGTCCCCTTGGCATAAATTACAACCCTTACCCTAAGGGCTGTGAGTGTGGTTGTCATCCTCTCAGACCTAATTTCTATAACTTTCAACAACGTTAAACAAATTGGCTATCTCAAAATTTTGATTGGATGTGTTTCGGGAAATTGTGGGCGTGGAAGGGGTATTAGTTGCCTTCCAGTCACTTTCGACTATTAAAAAGGGCAAAAGCCACTCCAATTTCCAATTGAAAGAGCCCTTTTCGAAGTTTCTACGACAACTTCTTCGATACGAAGTGCCCTGGCTAAAGGAAAAAACAATAAATAATACATTTTGCCAACATCGATCTTATATACCCCTAGGGCATAACTTAAAACCCTTGCTCTAAGGGTTGTGGGGGAGTAACCTCCTCAAAAACATATTTTCTCTCTAAAAATCAATTACTCTGAACAAAATGGCTATCTTAAAATTTTGATTTGATGTGTTTGGGGAAATGGTGGGCGTGGAAGGGGTGTTAGCTGCCTTCCAATCACTTTCGACTATTAAAAACGGCACTAGCTATTCCAATTTCCAATGGAATTAGCCCTTTTCGAAGTTTCTATGACAACTTCTGCGATACGAATTGCCCTGGTATGGAAAAAAGCAAAAACAAAAAAATAATACATTGTGCCAACATTGTTCTTTACTTAGGCAGCACGATTGCGCTACCTATGATAACATCCTGAATTGCCTAATGCTTTTTTAACTACCTCTTTTCATCCGAAAGATCAGAAAGAAAAATGAACAGAATTTTAGAGCGGAAGGTAGAATTTTTGTTTCAAGAAAATTTCTTCTTCTTCTACTACGAACCGATATACATGGCGAGCCCAAGATGACAGTATTTATCTTTAAGAAACAGACTAGCCGGGATGACGATTGAAGCCCGGAGGTCGATATCGATAAGCAACAAAAGAGAAAAAAACGGCGGCGTACTAGTGACGCCACCGCCGATAGAATCAGCGGTGGCGTCAGCGCGCTGATGCAAGCTCGGCGGCGACCCACCGTTTGTTTTTCGGCGGCGTGCCACCGACTTTTCGGCGCGGCTTCGGGGTCTACTGGCGAGGCTTTTTGGGAGCCCTATGAGCCAATCCTGGCTCTGGAGGGCTTAAAGTCAAAGAATTGGTGGACTGAAATAGGTCAAAATTAGTTTTGTCTTTTCCTGGATTGAAACTTAATTTGGATGTATTCTGAATAAAATGAAACTAAGTAGAGAAAATATTCCTGAAAAAATAAGTTGTGTCGATTAGTGATACTCTAAAATTAGCCAAAATGGTTTTCCTCCTTTCGACTTGAAACTTTCAGGGTAAGTGGACTGGACTAATGGGACCTCAACGAGAACAAAAAACTGTGGTTTAATATTTTTCTCTTTTTTTAAATGACCTTGAGTTGTTTTTATTTAAACAAACTAACAGTTAGGACTAAACAGTACACGAAAAGATCATTTTAATAAAAGTCTGGATTAAGAGGCATGCAAATTCAAGGGTGTCTACAGGATGGCCTGAGCTTATTGAAGACCTACAATTAAGCAAATTTTCAAGCCGTATGATCAAAATTTTTTTCCTTATCCATCCCAATTTCTAGTAAAAATAGTTCTAAAAAAGTACAAATTCTTTTTTTATCCATCCCAATTTCTACTGAAAAGAGTGCTAAAAAACTGCACAAACATTGACTCATTGAACATTTTTGAATAAACATTAAAATTATGCCTAAAATTTAGATTGCAACATTTTAGCTTTAGAGCGGAAAATTGGAAAACAAACTAATCAGGTTCAAGTATTATGCTACCTTTTAAGCAACTAAACGAAAAACATAATTCCCTCAGTGGTATTACAATGGTGAAGCTAATTCTGCTACGTAAAAGTTGGCTAGGATACAACTCTGATTTTGATTCGTGGATATCCGCCGAGGACATACACAGTGCCCAATGATTTTTATGTAACGTTTATTTCCAACGTCTCTGACCCTCTCTACAATGATTTGAATAAAACAAGTGATTTTGGACGAAACTATCCCCCACCATCAAATTCGATGATGGAAAGTATGAAGTGGCTCTCGTCGACTGCATTCTCAAAAATACCTATGATATCCTGAGAAATGATTGTGTGTATGAGATAAAAGTTATACCATTCGATTGGTCGCTCTTTGTCGAGTATGAATGGGATGAAGCATTTAAATATAGTGACTATCCGGATGTTACATGGAGATATAAAGAATATGGTACTATGACGGATTTATGTCGTGCAATCAATAGAAAAATCTCATATCGTAGGAATGGTACATTCCATTTTAATTATTCAATGGAACACGATAAGATTTACATTACCTCACCTGTTGACATTGAAATGATTCATCTCAATGATAATCTGAGAGATGTTCTTGGCCTTAAACAGAATATGATCAATGGGAAAAACGCAGGCACTGTTAGCGCGATGGATCAAGTTATTTTTGATGATTATCCACCTGGTCTCGCCTCGAGCTCTTGCATGTTTCTTTATGCATCCTTTGTGGAAATATCGAGAGTTGGTAATTCAAATGTCCCCCTCCTACGTGTTCTTGAACGAAAAACAACCCATGAACATGTCCATCACTATAATATAAAGCACTTTCAGTATGTTCCTGTAAACACTTCGAATTTGGAACTCTGTCAGTTAACACTGAGAAGTGAATTAGGTGATCCTCTAGTAATAACAAAAGGTTTGGCCGTGATTACATGTCATTTTCGACCCATTCGACAACAACAAGATGGCTAATAGAAAAAATATATTTGTATTTCCTGATATTGATTGCTATGTTACTGCTCTCCAACCACGACAATTCGGTCATGGAATGGACTATTATAAAGGCCGTTCGTCAATATCGGGCTACGGTGCTGGCAGTTGGTTTGCTAAGCTGTTTCGCTCTGCAATACCGTTGGCTAAAAAATATATTGCGCCGGTTGCCGCAGATTTTGCATCCTCTACGCTACACGATTGGGGAGATGGTAAAGATTTTAAAGAAAGTGTTTCACAAAATCTCATGTCCAGCGCACGATCCCTTGGCGAGCGATTAAAATCAAGACAAAGTGGAAAAGGTTTTAAAAGGAGGAGAAACATCTCATCACTCATCAGTCTCTACTCAGGTCAAAAGCGAAAGACATCATCACTCTTGACAAAGAAAAGTAAGAATAAGAAAAAGAAACCAAAAAGAAAAATTTTTAGATCCAAAAAGGATTTCTTTTCCTAGATGGCATATCTACCCCACATGGAGTCTCATCCCACTGTCACAACATCTCTAAATCTTTTCAATGCAGAAAGTACGGATGTCAGTCTAAAACACGGGTACTATGAACAACTCTATCCACATCAACCCCTCTCTGAAAACATTCATTTTCAAATTTATTCCAATGAAGACTACTTCATAGATTTATCATCCACATTTATTGATTTAAAAGTTGTGGTGAGGAAAAAGTCTGACAATTTACCTCCCTTCAACGTCGATGGATTGCTCTATGAAAATGATATACTACACAATTTATTTAAACAAACATGTCTCTACATAAATGGAACATTGGTGAGCACTAGCAATAATCTATCAAACTATGCTAGTTACATACAATTTATGTTGATGACTCCAATGGCCTATAAGAAATTGAGAGGTCTGCCAATGGGCTATGACTATAGATCAAATGTTGATACTGACGGTGAACTCACTTGGGCAGTGAGCAAGGAGTATCATTTAGTTGATAGACTCAATCATGAAATATTCAATATATCCCAATGGATGCCCCCCATTGTTAAAATTGAAATAAAGTTACAACTTCCACCGTCCAATTTCATATAGAGAAAAACACTTGATGCAGCACCCGATGCTAATGTCAATCTCACCTCGGCAATACTTCATGTGCGAAAACAACAGGTTATGAGTTCTGTTGTTTTGGCAATTGAAAAACTAAGAGCCTCTGGGAATAATATCAAACTGCTCGTTCCTCACACAATCGCCAATCAACGTCATATTGCCACTGGATCAAGTAACTACACCGATTCTTCATTTATCAATGGTGAAATTCCTTCAAAACTTGCCTTGGCTTTTTTAAAAAGTGCCAGTGCTATAGGATCGTGGACAAGTTCGCCACATGAATTTGAACTATTTGGACTTTCCTCTCTGGTCTGTAAAGTAAATGGAATTCCTCTCTAAAATTTGTCCTTTGATAAATCTTATAGGACCCTATATGAATTGACAAGGCAATCCCTATATCGAGATTCTCAACTATATGAAAATGGTATTACCGATTCAATGTTCGCAAAAAGTCATGGTATCATTGTCTTGGACTTGTCTGGTAATCAAGACATGAGTATTGTCCAAACGGGTACTGTACGTTTAGAGTGTACCTTTGACAAACCATTGACAGAGAGTGTAACATTAAACTCACTCAATCAATTTGAAACCTATTGGGAAATTACCCCCGACGGTAGTGTTCTTTTAGACTTGGCACCATGAACACCAATCAAATAATCAATGTATTTAACATGGATCCATTTATGTCCAAATACAAATCCTATTGTATCCCCTCAATTTTCCTTGATTATATTCATACTGTTAACAAAACCATTATCATTGTTAATAGTAGTCTATCGACTGTGCAGACGGGTCATTGGCCATGCATCTTTCAAACAGCAAAGAATATAGAATTTTTTGATCCTCTTGGTCTACCATATGCATTCTACACACGACACATCCAAAACCACCTTGAAAGAAGTGGGAAAACAATTATTCAAAATCGGATGCGAGTACAAGATTTATCAACCAAAAGCTGTGGTTTTCATGCATTACTTTATTTCATTTTTCAATGTCGTGACTATACTTTCAGTGAATTTCTCAACACTTATGTACACAGTCCACGTTTGAATGACTTTCTAGTAGAAAATACCCTCTCAGACCTGTATAACATTGATTTCAGTGCCCTAAGAATAAAGTGTTTTAAAAATATATGTGAATTTGTTTATTAATAAAATATATATGCACTATAAAAAAAGTCTTTTGTCTTCATTGTTTATATTTCTTCTTCTTCTTCTTCCTCATTGTCATTTAGATTGTCATCGTCATAGTCATCGTCGTAGACAGCGATTAGTTGTGGCAGATCATTGGGATCCAACTTGTACTGATCCTGGCGTGCAAAGTCTGGGTCAGATTTTCCACAATATATTGTAACTTCATTTTTATTAAATCTTCTTGTGAAGTCAATGATACTATTACGATTCATATTGAAAAATTCACCTGGTTCTATCTGATTATTTAAAGTAATGTCGCACACAATATTCTCATATTAAGAATCACTTTCTGTAACATCCAAATAAAAATCACTAGGTTTACAATCATTACTAGCATTGTCCTCACAACGATGACGCAGGAACCATACTCTCTTCATGTTTTTACAATTGAAACGTGCTCCAAAAACTCTTCTTCCCAATACAATTTAAATCCACGACGATACCAATCCCTTAGAAATAAACTGAAGCCGCGTTTAGAATTTTTTCCAATCATACCAGGGTAAGTATTTTCCCACTGGTCACACTTATCATAATGACAATTGGAGCATAGATATCCATTAGGATGAGAGTCACAAGTCTCTTCAAGACAAGTATTACAGTCCTTAATTTGTACAGCATATCCTTTATGCAATTTACACGGATTACATAGTCTACACTTTTCATTATAGTCATCAACTGTAGTACAGTTCTCACATGATGACCAGCTGCCCAATGTATATAAACATAGTGAACATGTATGATACATTTTTTCGATGTTGTCCGTCTCACTGCCAAAAAGAAACTGACTCTAAATCAATAAAAAAAAACAACATTGTCTTCTAGGAGGAGGTGGAGAAGTAATCGAGTATCGTCACAAAAACTTATTTCCTATTGTTTTAAAGAATGAATTTCTAGGTAGTGGTTAAAAGCAGAATCACAATGTCGTTTTGCTTCGTTTCAAATAATATATTAATCAATTGAGTAAATGCATTTGATTCACAACGCATAAGCTTCATACAATAGTCCAAAGATGGGGAATCAGTTCCCATTATACTGTTAAGCATTCCTAGAGAAAATTTTTTCCGTTGAAGAGATAATTCCAGAAAGTCATCATCTAACACTAAACATTTTTCCAATTTGACTAGATTCCATAAGATCTATTTCACAAATACAATCATTTTCGTTCTTGATACTCCCACTACCAACTGTAGTCTAAAATAACAATTGCAAGTTTCTACTTTGTGCACAATCTCAATACCTTTTGATCACCCACTTGTATGGAACGGGTACTGTCCGTTCTCTTTCATTGACATAGTAAGGGAGTACTGTGCGCTCTCTTTTATTGACATAGTAAGGGAGTACTGTGCGCTCTCTTTCATTGACATAGTAAGGGAGTACTGTGTGCTTCCTTTAATTAACACTATAAAGGAGTACTGTCTGCTTGTATGGTGGGGGGACTGTGCGCTTCCTTATAGTGACACAGTAAGGGAGTACTGTCCGCTCGGAGATATTAATATATGCAAAAAGGATAGGACCCCGCTTCCTTATATTAATACATCACTACTGATGTCCATTTGACATATACTGCAATGATAAACGTCGAGTAATAGGCGTCCCTTGCCACAGATCGAATGTACATAATACAGATATCCATTTGGCTTATACTGCAATGTTAAAAAAGACGTCGAGTAATAGGCATCCCTTGCCACAAATCGAATATACGTAATACAGATGTCCATTTGACTTATGCTGCAATGTTAAATAAGACGTCGAGTAATAGACGTCCCTTGCCACAGATTGAATGTACATAATACAGATGTCCGTTTGGCTTATTCTGCAATAATAAAAAAGACGGTGAGAAATAGGCATCACTTGCCACAAATCGAATTTACATAATACACATGCCCCTTTAGCTTATACTGAAATATTAAAAAAGACGTCGAGTAATTGGCATCCCTTTCCACAGATCGAATGTACACAGATGTCAATTTGGCTTATACTGCTATGTTCAAAAAGACGTCGAGTAATAGGCATCCCTTGCCACAAGTCGAATATACGTAATACAGATGTCCTTTTGGCTTATGCTGCAGTATTAAATAAGACCTCGAGTAATAGGCGCCCCTTGCCACAGATCGAATCTACATAATACAGATGTCCATTTGGCTTATACTGCAATGTTAAAAAAGACGTCGAGTAATAGGCGTCTCTGGAAGCTATTCTTAATGATTATATAGTACATTCTAGATTTGTTCTGAATGATCAATTTGTGCTCGTCAAATATTATTTTTTAAACTACCACACCTTTTAAATTGATAAGTAATCAAAATAAAATTTATGATTGTTTCATATGACACATTTAGATTTCTTGAATTACTTTTGTAAAGATCAAATGTTCTGAATAAGCCTGGTTTTAAAAAAGCAACATTCATGAAGAACATCCTCGGAAGAAACTGAAGACGGACGTGCACAAGCACCAAATTTCCCAGTTACCAAAAACTTACTCAGTTGGACATTTGTATTGTATATATTTTGTCTGTCGGTGTACCCCAGGTAAATATCCTTGGTACTATGATTTTTATTATAATTTTTATTTTTCGGATAACACTAAACCTGTCACAGGCCGGTAGTATCCTGTTTGCTGATAATAGTTTATTATCTGTGGTTAGCAGCTGGTTTTGTATTAAATCAGGAGTTAAGCAGGGTTGTGTTCTATCCCCCTTTATATGGATTATTCTGATGGACTTTGTTTTAAGGAGCACAGGAAAGGCAATGGGAGACCACGGAATCAAATGGGGAGGAAAAAGTTTCCTGGACTTGGATTATGCTGATGATTTAAGCATCCTAGATGAAAGTGGGAGCAAAATGAATGAAATTTTAGAGGTTTTGCGAGTTCAGGGTGCTAGTATTGGTTTGAAAATTAATGTTAGGAAGACTAAGTCACTAAGGCTAGGAATAAGTGAAGATGAAAAGGTGACGTTGGGTAATGAAAAGATTGATCAGGTGGGCAGCTTCACCTACCTTGGTAGTATTATTAGTAAAGATGGTGGGAGCAGTGAAGATGTTAAAAATAGAATAGCCAAGGCTCAGGGTGTTTTTTCACAGTTAAAAAAAGTCTGGAAGAATAGGAAGATAAGTCTGCAAACCAAGATTAGAATCTTAGAAGCTACAATGATGACAGTGGTCAAATATGGCTCTGAAGCATGGACGCTCCGAAAAGCGGATGAAGATTTGCTAGATGTTTTCCAGAGAAATTGCTTAAGGATTGTTCTGGGTACCCGGCTGACTGACCGTATTTCAAACAATAGGCTATACGAAAAATGTGGTTCAATACCGCTTTCTAGGTCTATAATGAAAGAAAGGTTGAGGTGGTTAGGGCATGTTGTGCGGATGAAGGATGACAGATTGCCAAAGATTGTTCTTTTCGGCCAACCATCTAGGGCTAAACGGAAAGCAGGTCGTCCCCGTCTGGGGTGGGAGGACGTCATAAAGAAAGATTTAAAGGAAATGGGAACTTCGTGGGCGGGTGTAAAAAGGGAAGCTTTGAATAGGCTGGGGTGGAGGAGGAGCGTGCGTAGCTGTGTTGGCCTCAGGCGGCTTGATGCTGCGATGAGTTGTTAGTTAGTTAGTTTAGTAATCTGTGGCTACCCTGTCAACTGAAATTTTACTTTCTAAAATGGAAACAGTGTTACTGGACCTTATGAAATAGGCTGATGCTGATCATAATCGTCTTACCTCCAATTGTGATAACATTAATTGTATAATATTTTAAAGTTTATGTATCGTTAACTAATTAATTGAACATTCAACGAAAACGAAAAGGCTCTTGAAACAAAATGAGTAGGATTAATTTTATAGAAGATTGAAACTTTAATTGAGACTCCTCCTAAACGTTCCCTAAAAGTTTCACCTTAATACCCTTAGCGTCATTAGTTACAGTAACTGTAATGGTAGTATTAATAGTACATGTATTCCCTTTTGGTGATTTTAACACCAATCTCACCAAGTCCTGGAAGTTTCAACTTAATACAAATAGCCTGGAAGTTTCAACTTAATACAAATGGCCGTTGATATAAACATCACCGATATATCTTTTTAATAACTTGTATATTTATATACTTTTGTGATTTTCATCTTAATGCTCTTGGCGTTACAAGTAGTTGCCTTAAAGATAGTAGTTGAAGTAGAAGTAGTAGTAGTAGTAGTAGTACTAAATGCGGAAGCAGTAGTAGTATTAGTAGTAGCATGCACATATTGCCTTTTGGTCAACTGATCTTCCCCTTTAAGCATTTTCTGAAAGTTCCAACATAATACTCAAATCCATTCTTGAGATACGCGCTTTTGACAGTGTGCATGCACATAATAGATTTTAATTTAGTTCAATTTCCCCCTCAATATTTTAAATATAGTACTGTGATTGTGATAGTAGTAGCGGAAGCAGTAGTAGTGGTGGTAGTTGTAGTATTAGTAGTAGCAGTAGCTTACAAATGTTACCTTTTTGGTCAATTGACCATCTCCCTTTTTGTTTCCTGAAAGTTCCAAATTAAAATACTCAGTCATTCCTGAGTTACGCCCTTTTGACAGCCTGTATACACATAAAGTGTTTTGATTTAGTTCACCAGTCCTCTCAACCTTCTATGAGAACTTTCAATTTTCGATTAAATGAGCTCTCTCCAAATTTTGTGCAAGCACCCTTTCCATAAAAATTTATATATCCCTGGGCATACCTTAAAACTCTTGCCCTGGGGGCTCAGCGTGGGGAGGGGGCTGTAATCTTCAAAGATATAACTACTGGACCCTTCAAATACGTTGAACAAAATGACTATCTAAAAATTTTGATTGGATGGGTTTTGGGAAATGATGGGCGTGGGGTGCGCGGGGCTGGTTGCCCTCTACTCACTTTCGACTATTAGAAAGGGCAATAGAAATCGCAACTCTCAATTGAATGAGCCCCTTTTGAAGTTTCTACGACATCTCCTTCTGTAGGAAGTGCCCCAGTCTAACAGAAAATAATACATTGTCCCCACATTGCTCTTTACTTAGACAGCGCAAATGCGCTGCCTATGATCTTTTGACTGTTTTTTTTTTTTTTTTTTTTTTTTTTGGAACAAATTGCTATCTCAAAGTTTATATCATATGCATTTCAAGAAAATATGACGTGTGTGTGTGTGGGGGGGGGGGG